>JADRCD010173322.1:0-33310 GCA_019843815.1 Montemys delectorum | reverse complement strand
TGTGTGTGTGTGTGTGTGTGTGTGTGTGTGTGCGTGTGTGTGTAGGTTGGTAATGATAGATACACAGAACATGTGACTTCTAGGCTGAGGAACTGAAAATCAATTGTTTTCATTTTTTTTCTTGTATCACTGCCATGGAGCCCAGATCTAAGAGAGCAGAAGAAACTGACTTAGAGGGATTCTGATACAAACAAGAACTAGGCCTGTGAAGTTAAGCCTATAAAAGACTGTATGTTCTAAGGCTTTAGACAGTTGTGGAGTCACATATTTTAATATCAAACTCTCTCCTCCCTCTCTTTCCCACCTCTCCCTTCCTCCCACCTTTTCTTCTTTTTTGACTCTGTCTATCTCCAACTGGTCTCCAACCAGTTCTGTAGCTAAGATTAACTTTGAACTCCTGACCCTCTTGCCATTACCTTCCAAATACATGCAGCATCGTGCCTGACTGATTGACATTTACCTATTTAAATTTACCACAAATGTTCATTTCAGAAATCTCATTTAATGCTTGGCACTCAAAGTACTTTCTTCTGCCCCTTGCCTTCTTTTACTCACTTCCATGTATAGAAGTTTATTTTCTGTGGTTTAAAAAAATCGTATGTTCTATTTTAATTTGAGTTGTTATTCCTAAGATATTGTAGCATAGAGCTCTTATTAAATCAATAAATTTCTTAAATCAATAAATACTTGTTTCTCTTTACTGTGAAACTCTATGTCCCTTCCTCTGATCTTTCTGCTTAGTTCTTCTACATTATGGGTGGAAGTCATTAGTCATTATGCTATCATATCTCACCAAAAAAAATGTGATATTGGCCTGCAATATCAAGACTTGTGCTTTCATAAAAGTCAGAATGTAGGTTCTGTAGTATACAAGTTATTTATTTACTACATATTACTGCTTTCTATAAGCTTAGATCTTTCAAAATTTACTTTAATAATGGTTCTTAAACTCTTTAATATCCTCTCTAGGCCACCTACCAAAGATTAGGGGAGGGAAAGGTAAATAGGAAATGGGGTATGTTGACCTGTTTAAAAGTAGTTCTTTGAGATGATTCCAATCTTGATTGTCAGGAATCAGCAGTCAAGTTCAAAATATCAGACATGAATCGATAACAACAGTTCAATCCAGAAGAAACTATGAGACTCTTCTGAATTGGCACAAGTCTGTGGAAGTGGGGAGAAACAGTCAGAATACCAAGAGAAGTTTTCTGACATGTTTCTCTCTATGAAGTGAAGATCAGCAAAGACCAGCAAAATGTTGCCAGGTGAACCAATGCAAGAGTGTTTATATTCTCTCTAAACATCACTTGTTCACTCAAGCATCCACTCCAGCAAAATATTACATCTCCTTTTACAAGACAGCTTCCAGACAAACACCATGTGCTTGTTCTCAGCAATGCATCCTCGAGAGTCTGCTTCAGCAAAACATCTTCTCATGTGTTGGCTTCAGCAGAACATCATCTCCTATGATGACTTCCAGAAAAACATCACATGGCATAGCTGGCTTCTAAAGAAACCAGAAATTTCCACTTCCGCTTTCATTACTATTTGTTTGTTTGTTTGTTTAAGGCACGAGCACTTTGTCTACATGCACACCTCCATGCCAGGAGAAAGCATCAGATACCTTTATTGTTGGTCGTAAGCCAGCATGTGGTTGCTGGAAATTGAACTCAGAACTTCTGTAAGAGCAGCTAATGCTTGAGAGCTGAACCATCTCACCAGCCCCTAGTGCACTCTTTGTTCTTTCCAGAGCATGTACTTGAAGATTTCTTTCAGAAAGGCTCTGTGGTGAATTTTCTAAGTCATCTATTCATTCATAAGATATATATACATATTGTATGTACATATATATGCATACACACGCATACACACACACACACACACACACACACACAAACACACACAATCTAACAATATGTCAGTACTAGGCATGAGAAACTCCTTCTGACTTGTTGGATAAGACAGTCCAAAAAGTTCCTCAAAGAAGATGGACTGCTTAGCTGACTCAAGGACGTTGAAGTTAAGTCTCTATTGATGGAGAAACTGTTTGCTCTTTAGGAACTCAGGTTTTTGTTTCATGTTTCCCCAATTACTTTCTTCTTACAGTTTCCTTCTATAACTGTCTACTTCTCCTTGGCATTTCAAATATCTTGACTTGCTTTTTGAACATTTAAAATTCAGTTTCTTTTATACCTATTTATTCTGTTTCAACTAGAATGATTTTTAATACATTGCTTTATGTATTATCCTCTTTACTTTGACAGTTATTTCATTGTTTACAAATAAGATGCATGTTAAAATATTTCTTTATTTTCCAACCATTCTCATTAAATTAAATTGACTTTTTTTTATGCAATACTGGGGATGGAATCCAGGACATCATCCATATTAGGTTAGAGTTTTACCACTGACCTGTTTCCTCTATTCTTGAGAAATCTCTTAATTCATCAATTGAGATTTGGCATTGATGGACCTTCAATCATCTTCAGCCAACATGTGCCTTTTCTTTCATTAGAATTTATTTTAGTTCTTTGCCAGACCTTTATTCAGTATTTATACCTTTATGTCTCTGTAAACATTGTTCACTGTTCAGTCTGATAATTTATTGTGGTCAAATATCCTTTCTCACATAATATTTTTGTTTGTTCACTTTCTTTTGAACATCTGGCCAGTGGTGTCCTACTTTGCAGCTGCTCTTTAAGCTTCTCCACACAATACAGTCAAACCCGTTAAAGAATTTGGTTCAGTACTTTTTAACAAGTTTTCCTTTCTATTGTCCTTCAAGGTATTTGGTTTCAGTAGTTATGGTTTTCTTCTGTTTTTGGGTGAATATTCATGTTTGGGGTTGGTAATGAGAACTTGGAAAGTGTTGTAGAATTCTAGGTTCTACTCCCAGACATAGTGGAAAAATGGGAATAGTTATACTGATGTTTATGTCTGAAGAGCCCCTGACACTAGTATTGTGGCTATGTTACTCTATATCGTAACACTTTATTCTCAATCCTTGCCGTGAGAAATTCTTTGTTCCTTTTAACAGCTACTTCGGTATCTTCAAAAACTGATCTTAGCATCTGTCAAACCATGGAGTGGTTTGTGGCTATAAAGGAGAGAAATAAAGAACATTGCCTAGTGGACTACACCTAAAACTCACTGATGTTTAAAACAGACATTCACATAGGTCATGACATAGCTCATATTCTGGTCTAAAATGAAGTTGGTGTGAACTGTCTGATGCTACACATGCAAGTTGTCTGTGGCTGTGACTGACTAGAGAGTTGCTCTTGTTCCACAAAGTACTAGAGCAACCCTACCCCAAGCATGACTTAAAACTGTACACTACAGTTGCTAAAATGACTTTGGCTAAACCAAATCCCTGGCCATGTTCACAGCCAGAGTGATAGTAAACTCACAGCAAAGTCTCCCTCCTTCAACAAAGATGGATACATGGCATTTTGCACAGTTGCAGTGAAACTTCCATAAACGATGTCAAAATCTTTTATCAAGCAAAAAGTAAAAATGAGTATTGTGGCATATATATCATACATTTCTAGATTGGAATATTTTCACCATTATACTTATGTTACCTATGTGTGTAGCCCATAATATGTCACCTATGTTTGGAGGTGTTTGAATATCAGATATTACTTCACCTTCAGTCACTAAAGCTTACCTAAACTTAGAATCAATTAGCTCTGGGTTTGCATCATTCAGGATTTCAAATTTCTCTGACTACATTTGGGAATTTATAATGCTTGAGTGCAGTAAGACTAATTTCAGTAGTAGTCAACATCATCTGATGTTGTGATCCAAATAAAGAGACTATTTTTTTGTGAAACAGTTCTATTTAGTCTTTCCAGAATATTCATGTACTTGAAAACAATCTGTTTTCACAGTACAATTGCAATGGCAAATAAATAAAGCCCTAAACCATGCCATCACAAAGCTTGCAATCTGTAGCCAATGGCATTCTTTATTGTGGCACTTTTATGTATAGCAGACCCTAAAGACTCCTTTAAAATCCGAATGGTTGTTCAGAGAAGAATAAACAAACCTGGAAAGATTTCAGTTCACAAAACAGGAAGTACTGTATATCAAACTAGAGACACCATACCACCATATCTCACCATATCGTGGAACACCACGAATCCATACCAATGAAAGTGACATGATTTTGGCCCCAAAACAGACCAAAAAGTCAATGGAAGAGAACACAGAGCACAAACCTAGCATATTTGCTGACCTTTAACCATGGATACAGGAGAATGTAAGAAGAGTCTTTTCAGAAAACTATGTGGGGAAAGCAATTTGTTCGCATGCACATGTGAAACTAGACACCTGCCTCTGTAGTCAACAATCAACGTGAAAAACATCAAAAATTGAAATGCAGTAAGTTTGATTTAGTATTGTGATTCCTCCTAATTTGCCTTTTCAAAATTCCTTTCCATATCATATTCTAGTTCTTAGTTTTCGTTGAATATTTTAAAGCCATGTTTTCTGTTTCTACACAGAATCTAGCCAATGAATTCTTTAATGTATGTTTTGTATAAAAATTCTTTTTTTTTTAAAATTTAGGCAGTTCAAATACCGTTTTCTTGGATGTATACCTGGGCTTTTATCAGATAAGCTTTGATGCAGCTAGGACACCACTCAAGACTGGGGAAATTTGAGATAACAATTAAATTATTTTATTTTTTATATTTTGATGGGATCAGGAAAATTCTTTCAGATTAGAAAGGCAACAGTTTTTTAATTTAAATTTTAAATGCTTTTTTGAACTTCATATGTAAGCATTGTATTTACATTATTTCCACACATGCCCATTTAACTCATCCTATGTCCTTCATACTCCCTCTCACATTGGTAACCCATTCCTTAATTATTATTGTTACTTATGTAGTCATAATTCCTATATAAACACAACCTAAGGCATCCATTCAGTGTTGCTTGTATGGATGTATGCTTAGGGCCAATCACTCGGGATTAGATAATCAATCAGCAGGCTCATGCTTGGAGAAGATTGATTCTCTCGTTTCTCAAGAGCTATTAATTCCAATAGCTCTTCATCTAGGTATTGGGCCTCACTAGTTTTTCTCTATCTATATTAGCCTATCACCTAGTGTTGTAACCATGAAGGTCTTGTTTAGGTGATGGAGTATTTGAGATTTCATAGGTGCAGGTTCTCCAGCTCCAAATCTTTTTATGTGAACATATAGCCTGGAGTAGCTGTAGAACCCAGAGAAACTTTAAGTTCTTGCTTGGATTCCTAGAGAAAGAATATGAAAATACCTCCAGGCTAGATTTATAAATTTTTTTCTGACTCCAAGTATGTGTCAATATGAGTTGCATTCCAAAGACAGCAACCTTTTCATAGTCTAATAATCTTCAGGATGGTTCATTATGGTTCATCCTTTATCTATACAACCCGTAATTCCAGAATAATTAAGACACAATCACCTGTCAAGAGTCAGAAGTCAAACTGAGGGGCTGCATATTGTGAATTCATCAACCCACATCTCACTTTTGTCAATCTACCTTGGCAGTGGAGATAAAGTCCTGACTTTCCCCTGTGCTTACTTCCCATTTTCAAAAAAGATTTCTTTTTATTCATGTATATTTGTATATTTGTATGTTTACCACATGTGTGCAGGTGTCTTCAGAGGCTGGAGGACTCAGATACCCTGGATCTAGAATTATAGGTTTGTACTGGAAAACCCAACTCAGGTCCTCTGGGAGTGCAAGAACCATTCTTACTACTTAAGTCAGCTCTCTGGATACTCCATCCCCCAGCATTTTCTAAATCTAGCTGAAACTCTACCCTTCCTTCTACTAATTTTAATGCATTAGACTGGCATTCATTCTGGAGTGCAGTCAGTATTGTTTATCTGGAAGAAGACAGTTGGCAGAGAAGCTTTTTAAAGACAGCTTCATGCAGTTATTTAGTTCAGTAATTATTTACTTAATGCATCTACAGCAGATAAAATGCTGAGAAAAGAAAAAACAAAGACAGCTAAAATGTACTCTGTTCTTGAGACTCTTAAAGATGTAGAAGAGAGAAAGTGAAGAGACTATATGCTATAGTATTGTAAAAACTCATACATGGAGCACAAGGAGAGCATTGAAGACTCAGCCCTACACTCAGAAAAAGCTTCTTGGAGGAATAAAACTTCAGGCAGCTCAGGAAGAAACAGTGAAATTATAAATCTAGAGCTTGTAGGTGCAGAACACTGAGCCCCTATTCAGCTTCTTAGCAATATATTTATTCATTTAAAAGCTGTCATCCATTTAACTCTGAATCAATTCTCAGCCAGTCTTAAAACATCGATAACCTATAGATCATATCACTAAGTTAGTTTAGGTTCCGTATTAAAAGACAACGTATTTGGGAATGCACTTTTAAATCATTCATAGGTCAAAGAAGATATAAGTACAAGGAATTTTAAGCAGTTTGAATTAGATGATAATGAAAATTGCATATACTGAAATTTATGAGATGCAGCACAAGTGTTGCTTGAAAGAAAAGGTATATTTTTCAAATATAAGAGTATAAATGGAAAAATGCCCACTAAATACAAGAAACTTCACCTCCAAATAAAGCAAAAATGAATTAATATCAACCAAAATGATTCAAAATAAAAGTAAACATAGAAAATGCCAATCTACTTCAAAGTAGTACTTTTTTCTCTCTGAACAGAGACCTGGCTATCCTAGACTTGATTTATAGACCAGACTGGCCTTGAAATAATAAAACTTCACCGCCTCTGCCTCCCAAGTGTTGGCATTAAAAGTGTACACCTCTGCAATCACTACAAAGTGACTCTTAAAATGTAGTAGGTGAAACATCTCACGATCTTGTATGTAGCTCTATCCATGCCCTAAACCCTGGGATATGTGGACTTCTCTACAGTGGTTAAAATGAACCCCAAAGTTGTGAATAAAATGAGAATTATGAGGAGAGATTAAACTGGTTTATCTGGCTGTACTCAAATGAACTCTGGTTCTAATAAGTAGATAGGTATGTGAAAAGAACATCACAATGCAGGGTAAAGGAGCCGCAGAGACTGGTACATTGCAGCCAGGAGCCAAGTGTGATGTTCAATTTAACCAATTTAACTGGGGTATGCAATGTTCAGAGACATTTTCTCAAATGTTATTCTGGGAGTGATTACAACCACAGTTTGAGCATTCTTGGGCTTCCAGTTTACTAACTATGCCTGATGGGTCAACTTGATGAGCATGATCATGAGAGCCCTTCCATGCATGTTATGCAAATATTGTATACATATACATATATATATACATATATATAATGTTAATTAATACGTGTGGCAGAATTAAATATATATTTGTATTTCTTCTTCCATTGGTTCTTTTTCTAGTGAAACCACATTTCTATATTCTAAATGTGGGAAGATACTAGTATCTAGAAGACGCAAGAAATAAATTTACTCATGGAGTTTCCAAAAACACTGACCTTACTACCATTCTGACTTTTGTGCCCTCGAGTTTTGAGCAGGCTACTGGCTTCCAGAACTTAAAGTGAGCACATATGTGTCATTTTAAGCTTCCAGGTTTGCCATATGTTGTCACCAAAGACATGGGGAATGGCTACAACTAATGAAAAACAGAAACATAATAAATTGATCATTTAAATGGGGAAGAAAAATATGGCAATGAAGAGGAATTGAATGGAGAGGACGTTGATATCAAAAAAGTACTTCAAACATATTAACAATTTTGTAAAAGTAAATTCGAAATCTTACTGCAATTGTAGAAGTCCTAAGGAGATTATTCATCTTATTTATTTAAAAAAAAAAAAAAAAAACAGTGATAGGACGGGAGGCAGGAGTGGGTAGGTGGGTGAGTGGGGGAACTCCCTCATAGAAGTGGGGGGAGGGGTGGGATAGGAGGTTTCTGGGAGGAAGAGGGGAACTGGGAAAGGGAATAATATTTGAAATGTAAATAAAGAAAATATCCAATAAAAAAAAAAAACAGTGATAGAACCACTAAGATTTTTGAAAAATAGTCAAAATTTTTTTGCAATGGTCTACCAAGTGTTTATGGGAAAAAAAGACCTTCAATCACATATACATTATTCTAATGTGTCAAAAAGGAATACTGCCCAGTGAATTTAGTAGTTATAACCTTATACCAAAGCAATCCTTAGGCTATACAGCAAAGGAAAATTGTGAATCAGTGTAACTCTTGAACAAAAATGGAAAATTTTAAATAAAATACTAACAATGGAATCCGTAAATCTATTAAAAATAAATCATGATCAAAATGGGCTAATTCCCAAGAATAAAAATTGGACTAACATTAGAAAATCAATTTGGGTTGGACAGGAGAAAAATAAATTGTAAAAGCATATCAGTAGTGCTAGAAAGCCATTATAATGTAATTCAACACATTCATTTAAAGACTCTTATTAATAGAAAGGTTTTTGATAAACTGATATACAATATATAAGAGAACATTTGGTATGATATACAATGAAGAGTTAAAATCATTTCCTTTAAATCAAGGATAAAACAAGGATAATTCTACCTACTCTGCATTTAATGATTTCCTGGAAACTCTGGACAATTCAGTACAGCAAGAATGATTTATAAATTGTAAGGAACAAAATGGAAGAAATAAATCTATCATTATTCTTTCAGAATTACCTCTATAGAAAACATAAAATAATATGTAGAAAATTTATTACAATTGTAAGGGAATTCAGCAAGTTTGCCAGACACAAAATCCATTATGAAGCCAACTGCAACTTTATGCAACAGTACGAGTCAGAAAATGAAATTTAAAAATATCATTTATTAATATGTGAATAACAAGTAATTTACCTAGGAATACACTTAATAAAATATATAAAACAGCATTAAGGAAACTTTCTTAAAAGTATTAATAAATATGCCTGAAAGACACCCTCGATATTTTAAATTTGACTCAAACACTTCTATCAATTCAGAATAGTACCAGTCAGTACTAACACACTAGACAATATGTCTACTGTGTTATATTATTAAATAAATATTTTAAAGAATATAAACATTTCTCCAAAGAATTAAGCTTTGACAAAGTATTTTCACCAAACTTTGTCAAATTGTAAGGATAACTTCTATGCTAGTATGAAATGGTTTGAACCTTTCTGAGAAAACTTGAACAAAGCTAACACAGGTACTCATGAACACCTGGAGTCATAAACAAAGCTTGAAGAAAAAGGACATACATTCACTTCCCTGGAGCTCCATGTTGAAGCTTTCCAATGAGAGCTCAGAGTTGTAAGACTGAATTGACTGAGGAGAGCTACTCAGAGACTGTGAGGTGATTCTGGCTCCCTTGTGCATTCTGAAAGAAGTATATTGTGTCAGAAGTCACTCTGAAACTCTGCTGGGATGCAGCATCTTTGTAGGCAGAAACACGACTGACCTCATGAAGGTAATGACTGACATCTTTCCCATGCCCACTCACTGCCTCACTGTCTAGTGTGTTAAAGAATAGCTGGTGGATAATCTCAATTGTCAACTTGATTTTGTCTGAACTCAACTAAGAGGTGCTTCTCTGGGCATGTCTGTAAGGACAACCCTGGAAGGAATGACTGAATGATGTAGGATCATCATATTCTGGCCACAGAATAGGTGCTCAAGGGAAAAACTATGATTTGCTTTTCTGCCTTCACCTCTTGTTGGTCAGTGCATGGATCCAATTGCTTCTGGTGCCATCTTTGTCTGCCATTGCAACTCAGCTGTTTTGGCTTTCCAACATGGACTGAAAAGTAGTGGCTATACAGGAATTCTCAAGGCCATTAGCACCAGATAAGGACTACTGACCAGGCATTCAGTCTCATGGACTGACCAGCCACTTGGGTTTTCAGCTTCTCCAATGCACAGACAGGTTCTTTTGGATTATCCAGCCTATCTCTATATAAGCCAGTGGGGGCAGGGGGTATGATCTTTAATATATTCATCCTATTGGTTCTCTTCCTCTGACTAATGAAAAATAAAAGAATGTAAAATTTCACTCTCTGTGTATTTTCAGTACTTTGTCTCACTATCACCCACGCTTTGACATTATAGAACTTTAGTTAACATTCAGAGAGTAACACAATTTAACCCCTATCTATGACTTGTTAATGCTAACATTTTAGAAAGTACTCAGAGGGAATAGTTGGAATATTTTTTATGAAGAATAATAACTTGTCTTATCAGTCAAAAAATTACAGAAGTACAATATGGTGACAATGTATTCTGGATTCAACAGAACCTGTACATTCCAGAGCCCAAACATCTACACAAGAATGAGCCAGCCATGGAGGGAGAATGTTTTGGCAGCCCTGACTCCTAACCAAGGAGCTACGGAGAGCTGATACTTTTTAGCAAAAGGACAGTTGATTTTCTGTATTCAGCAATGCTCTAACAGATGGCCCCATCCCCAGGAATTTATTGAAGCAAAACCTGGACTCACTTGGTTGCTCAAAAAACAAAAAGAGGCAGAAAGTTGGCCTGGCATTAAGAAGATATGTACAGATCTTGGAGGACATAGGTGTGGAGGGTGAATATGACCAAAGTTCATTGCAATTCCCAAGGAATTCATAAAAATGTTGTATAAAATAGTAAGAACTTAGCTATCAGACAAAATTTATCAAAGTACAATAATGATTATGAAAGATTCAATGCTTGGATGCTACATTTGTCAAACACAAAAAGATTGTGTGCTCATAAAGGAAAATAATTATTATTTATGAAACAGTAACTATAAATAGAAATGATAGAAATGTAATTAATAAATTGAATGCTCTAAAAGCTGATTGTATCTAAGAGGAATATTGAAATTTAGTATCTACCTCATATTATACATAAGATTTAATCTCAAATAGATTTTAAAGAACTGGGTAAGAATCCAGCACAGTAGCACATATCTGGAATCCCAGTATTCCAGCCTGGGGGTAGAAGCAGGAAGACCATGAGTTTAAGTTAGCTTTAGTTACATAGTGAGTCTGAGGCTAGGCTGGATTATATGACTTCCTATCCCACAAATGATTTAAACAAAATAAACTTTTGAACTTTTATAAGATATCTTAACAGGTTTCTACTTTTCTGACCTTGAATAGGGAAGAGGAAATTAGTTTTGACAGACAAATTAAACTGGCTACCATATAATAATAGCATCTGTTGAATGAGACAACATTAATGACATAAAAATGCAAACTACAAAATGTATAATTAGGATTCAAAATATCTAAACTCTCCTACAAATCAAGAAATAAAAGTAATCAAAGACCTAATGACATTTTGGGAAATGAGAAAGACAAAAGCTAAGGGATAAATAAACAAGTGTAAAGACATTCCACTGTGCACATTTATTAATTTGTTTGTGAAAGTTAAAAGGCTAGCAATATTAAATCAGCTATAGGGTCATTCATACTCTGTGAGGGACATGCATTCCAGTATAAACATATTAGAAAATTCTCCCAGGATATGATAAATTGCACATATTGCAACTGAAGAAGTATCCAATCCTAGACAAATACATCACAGAAACATCTTCACATGTGCTCCAGTGAAGAAGACCAATAATTCCACAGCAGCGATGCCATTTGAGGCAAAAATACTAGCAATATCCAGATCCATGCACACAGGAGATAAATTCATATGGACTTATAAAACTGCTTACTATAAGAAGAGGAGCAAGAAGCATGTCTACAATTCTAGCACTTGAAAGGCTGAGGCATGAAGATTACAAGAGGGTGAATCTGGGCTATGTATCAAGACCACCTCTGAGAAACAAACAAACAAAGAATCTTATAAAATAGTGAAAATTTGTGTGCTTCAGCTGTAAAGAACAACAGTCGATGCGAGGATTTGATGTGCCATATATTCCTAAATGATAATATTAGTGCTTAGGAGCACAAACACATTATAAACATGTCTTAAACAAATTAAAACAAAACATGAAATAAAGAATAGCTTCAAGTACTAGAGAAAGATAGTGTACAAGGGGGGAAATTGGACAATTCAGTTAAAGACGATATTTCTGGTATGCTTATGGTCATTAGTTTCCTAGTTACTGGTAGTTTTGATTCTTTTTAATGTGTGCTTTGTACTTTGTGTGAAGAATTGCATGTCTTAAAGGTTGCTTGGACCAGTTTGGTAGAAGGAACAGCATCAGCAAAGGCATAAGAGGGTTACACACAGCCCCATGCTTGGGAAGGGTATAAACCAAGAGAAACTAGAGAAGCATGCATGGTGAATGAGGAAAGACAGCCGTATGCAAAGCTGGAGAGGAAAGGTTTAGTCAGAGAGGGCCTTTTAAGACAGTGTAGTGTTTATACTTTCTGCAGCAAATGATAAAAAATAATTGCCATGAGTGGCTTTTGAATGGAGAATGGCTTAGTCATGCTTCACTGTAAGTAAATTACTACAGCAGCAACATAATAGAGACCTGAATTTCTCCACAATGGATGCACAATAAACCAGAGGGAGGTGGGGAAGTCCTGATACAGGTTCCCTTAGGCTTTGTTCTAGATACTCAAATATAATGATAGAATTCATTGGAAAGGGTATTTGGCTCAAATGTCACCAATAAAAGAGGATAAAGTAGACCGGAACAATGGTTATGATAGAAGTCATATTTTTAAGATGATGCCTGACTTTTGCCTTATGGCATTCACACTGTTCAGTGTGGGGTAGACCTGGTGGTTTTCTTTAGATGAATAATATTTAAAGTATAAAGAAGGTGGTAGAATATTAGCCACCAAGTGTTTATCTTCTCATGCATCCTCTCTCTTTTACTGCAACCTTGTTCATTCTGATAAAGCCTTCTCTCACATAAAGACTTGTATTTTAGAAGGACACATATGGAAAGCAACTAAGCAAGTGTGTTAATTGTCCATCACTGTGAGATCACAATTCATATATACAACAGAAAAAGAGGATTGATTTCTTTGACTGATATTTTCAAACACTTGAATATATGGTTAGCCAGATGCATTGCTCTGAACATGAGGAAACACAAAGTGTCAAAGAAACAGAAATGTGTGTCAGAGATATTCACATAATAAAACCAGGAAACAAAACAGTTATGAGAGGAAGCAATTGGTGAGCCAGGAACAAAATGTACTCATCGAGGCTGGGGTATGGATTACTGACAGAGTCTTTCCCTAGCGTGTCCAAGGCACTAGATTTGATCCCCAGCATCACATGATAGTGTATGTGTTTCAAAGGAATATCTACAGATACCTTCACCCTTCATCGAGGCCTCACATCCCACAGCTCTGATATCTTCCCATAATGTATTCAACTATGAGTCCATCAATGCACTAATCCATTGATTAGGTCAGAATCCCCACTGCTGGAGGCCAGCCCCGGGCATTCAGGAACTGAGGCAGGCAGTGATGGGGGGTTATGGAGTCTACGATCATGCCTAAAGCTGGTAACTCTTGGTAATTTCTATATTCTTTACTTCCTTGCTATTTTGTGGCCAAAACCACCGGCTTCTGGCAATTTAACTCCTGCTGACAGCAGCAGGGGATTAAGATAAAAGCTTAGTTACCTAGGCTCTTTTTTCTCTGACTCAAGGGCCTCTCTCTGGCCAAGTGAGAGGCTTTGAGTTCATTAACTCTGAGCAAAAAGAAAAGAAAAGGAAGAAAAGAAGAAAGTCAGGCACACACACACACACACACACACACACACACACACACACACACACTTTGGTAGGGCCCAGACCTGTTTCACCAGTTCCACAAATATTCATACATACTTACACACATATACTTCCACATATATGTATGTACATACATATAGAAAGACAGGCATATTCATTTATAATTTCATGAATGGGAGAGAGCCCCAAAAGTCACACTTTATTTCTTCTTTCTGGTAATTTATACCTTCTTAAACAAAAGTTATTTCTAAAATTACCTCATAGATAAAAGGTTACACAAAAGGGAAGTTACAGAAGGATGTTCATAGTCAGTTCAAAAAGCAGTGCTTCATTCTATGAGCTCATTATAAGTTCAAAGCAACAGTTTCACATGGCCTTGGTTTATTATACTACATACTTGCAGCTTCATTTTGGTCTTGATCTAGAATGAATGTTTTTCTTTGATCACAAAATTGTCCCAAGTCAATTTCTCTTCTTAGTGTAATTTATGAAAGCTCATTGTATTCCTTATTATGCAGCATTTACTTATTATTCTATAGAGGGGGGGCACATTCTGTTCTTGATTCTAACTTTATTATACCTTTCTGGCAAAACATCAAAAATCATTTCCTTAATCTTTCTGCCTAAAGTTATTTGAATCAAATCAGGAATGTAATAAAGTCATTAATTCATCTAAATAGCATTAATTCATGAAAATCCATCTTCATGTTGATCTACAGGAAATTTGCCCAATACGGTAGGCTGATGTTCAGGAATCATTAGGTTATGTATGGCAGGAAAAGCATATCAGTAGTGAGAAGCAATCTTGGGACAAAGTCTTTGGGACTCTGCCTATCCAAAGGGCACCCATTGCAGACATGCAAAATGGTAGGCCATCTCTAGGAAACTCACTTGCTTACCCTTACCTAGATGGCTTAAATCACCCCATGATCCATTTACTTCTCCAATTCCTATGAGCTGGTAACCAAGTCCTTACATGAGCCTTTTATAGTTATCCTCCAATACTAGATCCATAAGAGACCTCTGGTCCATAGCTCATAAGTACTTCATTCTGCCCTAAATCACAGGAGGGAGCCTGACAATAAACCCTCCCACCACCTGTCAGGTTTGGAGATTAAACTGCCTTCCCCACAAACTCCTTGGTCACACTTTATGAGAGACCCTGAATCAAAGGGTCCAGTTAACTCAACCAAACTCCTGACCTGGAGAACCTATAAAATCGACTTTTGGGAAAATGTCTTACAACAGTGTTTGTTAGACAGATGTCAAGTGATGTTATTAGATAGCATAATGCCCATGTTGTAATTTTAGGACCTTTAATAAACATGTTTTGTGGAAATTATCCGATTATGTTCAACCTGTTCACAGGATCCCTATAAAATAACGAGAGATGTAGAGAAGCACCATTGGAGACATGTAGTTATGTATTTCTGGACTTAAGGAATAAAAAGTGCCACAAACCATGGAATGTAGGTAGCCTAGAGAGTGTAAGAAACATGGAAAGCAGATCTGGAAGAAACACAGTGATGCTGTTTATTGTAGACCAATTAAAGCTATTTTGGAGCTCTGACCCCAGCATTGTAATGCAGAATATTTATTTAAGTCACAGTATATCTGGTGATTTGCTTCTACCCAAAGGGTAATCATGGAGAGATCATAATACCAATGGTAATAGAGAAAATGGCAATGATAAAATAATGTAAGTGGCATTACCATTTGCTTAGCATTTATTGAATAAATAAAGTCTGAATGCCCTATGGGTCTTACATTGTAGAAGAGGCAGATAGCTAACAAAGTATGTCTTGCTATAATCCTATCTTACAAATAGAGCATGCTTCATAAGTGTTCACAGAATCACCCATGCTTTGGAAATGGAATACATACTTTTTGTTTGTTTGTTTTGTTTGTTGGTTTTATTTTTTTGAAAGGGGAATTTTTTTATTAGATATTTTCTTTATTTACATTTCAAATGATTTCCCAGTTTTCTCTCCGGAAAAAAAACAAAAAACAAAAAACCTGTTCCCTCCCCTTCCCCTGCTCACCAACCACCCTCTCCCACTTCCTGGCCCTGACATTCTCCTTCACATAGAACCTTCACAGGACCAAGGGCCTTTCCTCCCATTGATGACTAACTAGGCCATCCTCTGCTACATATGCAGCTGGAGCCATGAGTCCCACCATGTGTACTCTTTGGTTGGTGGTTTAGTCCCTGAGAGCTCTGAGAGTACTAGTTAGTTCATATTGTTGTTCATCCTAAGGGGCCATAAACCCTTCAGCTCCTTGGGTTCTTTCTCTAGATCCTTCATTGTGAACCCTGGAACACATACTTTAACAATAAATTTTTCACCATTTTGTTAAGTTGTCTTCTGCAGACTTTGTTAATAGTTGTCCAGGAAAGTGGGAGACATGCAGCATAAAAAATGGAAAACACATTTCTACCCAATTTAATTTCTGAGCAGAAATATCTGAGAAAATAATACAAGCCCTGCTTCTTGAATGAAAGTCCCATTGAATTCCTAACTAAATTAGGGGAGGTCATGTGCTTACTTTGTTGTTACAATTACCCTCATAACTGCCTTCATCAGACCCCATAGCCTATTGCTGGAATCCTTTTACAGAACCAATTACTAATCCTCTAAGATCACTTTAATTTTCAAAAACACTCAACACTCTTTCATGGCTAAATTGAAAAAGATGGCTGCTTGTTAACAATCCCTCAGAAAAATAACAGTTTCTAAAACATGTTAACCATGGCAACATTGGGGGAGTTTAAGTCTTTTGGTTTATCGGTGTAAGCGCCATAATAACTTTATGTGATAAGTGTGCCTGTTAATCCATATTATTTCCTTTTTTAAGAATGAATGAAAAAGACATTTTTTTAAAGGAGCTGAGAACTAGCAAGTAGCCAATCAAAAATACAAGCTGAAACCCACCACCCAGCATTCTCTACTCAAAACTATTATTATATGCTGTCTTCCAGAACTTTCACTCATAACTCCCTGGGTTTAATGTTTCTATAATATACAGTGATTATTTAATTACATTATAGAAGATTGGCTATCACAAAATAAGATCTGACATTGTCAAGTAAAGCATGCTCCCTTTCTCAAAGTCTTTCATTCAAAATATTGGATTTATGAAAGTGAATTCAGTGGAAGTGTGATACCTTATACTGATTCCATAGCACACTTTTATTTCAAATTGTATTATCTCTAAAATTATAATGCACCTTAAAATTGCTATCAAGGAAGTAGTAGTATTCATCTGCTTGGTTTTTGGCACAAATACATTTGTACTTATAGAATAGGTTTCAGTGATTTAGATGAAAGTCATAAAGACTGTTTCAATATAAACCTCAAAAGCAGTATCATTAACATTTTTTAAACATTGTTTATCTATGATTTCTGTAACTATATGTGCATCGGTGTAAGTATATGCACATATATATGTTTTTGTGGGTATATATGCCTATGCACGCCCAGAGGCCAGGTAAGGATATCTTGAGTCCCTGCCAATCATTCTCCATCTATTTCTTTGAGAAAGGGTCTGTCCCTATATCTGGCACTTTCATTTTCTTTACTAGAAGAGAGACAGAAATCTCTAGTAATTTTCCTGGTTTTTACCCACCTTAAAGCTGGGGTTCTGGTGTGTGCAGGACACCTAGCTCATTATGTGGGTCTGGGATCTGAACTCTGCTGGCCATGATTGTACCGCAAGCACTCTTGACTTCTAAACCATTTCCATAGATCTCATTCATGCTCTTGATGGCTCAGATATTGATACAGCATGAGTTTCAACCACTCCCAGACAGATATGAATGATTCTGAGATCTGTTTATAAAGTTTTAACATTTCTTAAATACATATAAGCTCATTGATAGTAAGTAATTCTCATTCAAACAATTCTGAGGGATTTCTTTCAATAAGTATGAAGGAAAAGGTTTTATAATAAGAAAACATTAGGTCTCAGCTATGTTGGTCAATATTTTTTTCTAAAACAAAACTGGTGCAACACTTAATATACTTGATTAAATACAAGTTTGGAGAGGAATTGGTCTGCAGAGTAAAACATATTGCAGTTTCTTAAGACTTGATTTTTCTATGTAGAGCAAATAAGAGAGTAGAAATATTTTCTTACATTTAATTAACCACAGAAGTATGTGTCTCTCAAAGCCTTAAATATGAGCTAGTTTTTAAACATTGTTAAAATGTAAGACACTCATTAAATATTTTTATAACTTGCAAATATTCACTGAAGTTAACTCTATAAGCAAAGTCTCTATAATAATTTAAGAAGTTAGACAATTCTGGAGAGGCATACACTGTCTTCAGAATAATTATTTTAAAAATATTTAGCTGCATGCCTAAATTCTACAGTGGCAATTCAAGTAGCATTTCTTCTTTCTTCTTCTTACACCCCTTAAATCAGCACCCAGAAACCTACCTCTGCAAATATTTATTTTGTCCCTCTTCCCAGTTGGCTGTAACTTTCTTGAGAGGATTCTTATCTTTTCTTCCAAACTACTAAGGACAAAACCCAATGTAATAAGGATTTGAAGTGGAAATTTCTGGTTGTGTCACGTGATGCAGCAGACTTGTGTGATATTTTGCTGAAGCAAGACCACAAAAGGACAGACACGTGATGTTTGGAGAGAGTATATGTAGGACTCAACAGACAGTGCCAGGGCACATGCACAACTAGCCTTGAAATGTTTCATTGGCCTCAAGTCTGTACTACGTTGAGAGAGATACAGCATTCCTGCTGGTTCTGTTCACTCCCACTGAATGGTGAGGCCTGGCTGTTTCTGCTGTATCATGCTTCTGGTACTGATTAATTGTTTGGTGACACTGAACTGTACTGTTGGTATCTTGATATTACTGAACTGGACTGCAGGTATCCTGACAATGCAAATTGGAATTACGCCAAAGAACTACTTCTAAACTGGTCCACATCCTCTTGCCCTGTTTATTATCTTTTTTCCCTACCTTTGGACAGTGGTCTAGAAGGGGGTTGAAATGTTTGAGAACCCTTGTTGAAATAGGTTTCTAAAAATATAAGCCTACAGGGATGTATAAATATTGTCAGGACAGAGAAAGAAAGGGAAACTCCAGGGCACAAACACTTTGCCTTCATTTTTCTTGTAACAAGCAATGTTATAACATGTCTGTGGATCCCTTTCTGGTTTCTAAATGATAGAGTAGAGATTTGAGACTTAATCGTTTCTCATGGCTCCCAACAGGCTCCTGTAAGCTTCCACAAGATGAATTTCTCTTAATTGTCCCCAAACCTGAGAGTGATCTACAAGTATTATTGAGTAGCTTTAGGCATATTACAACTAATTGAATTTTCTCCTAATCAGCCCATGCAATTAGCACACCATATCTGGAAACTGCTCTGGTGGGGAAGTCTTGAGACAGATCCTCAACATTTCACATTTAAAGGACATTTCAGTTTATTCCCATTATTCTCATAGACCTTCACTGTACAAAAACTATCACTGTTGCTGAAATGATAAAGAAAATCCATGTTACACAGTAGGAACAGCTAAAAATTGAAATGACAATCCACTGTTTTCTTCCTTGAGTTCACAATTGAAATTGAGCTCCTTCTTCTTTCTTGTCCTTTCAATGAGCCAAGCACACTCTGCTTAGTTCAAAGCGTTAGGATACCTTGACTTGTCTTATGATCCGCTCTTTATTGCCGTGATAAACACCTTGATCAAGAGCAACTTTAGGGAAAGAGTCTGTACTTTCTTTTACAGGTCACAGTCTTGCATTGAGGGAAGTTAGAGCAAGAACTCAAGGCAGGAACTAGAGGGCAGGAACTGAAACAGGCAAGAATGATTGCTGTTTATGATCTTGTTCCCTATATCTTGTTTTATATGCTTTCTTAGCCCAAGACCACCTCAGGGGGTGGCAGTACCTACTGTATCCTGAATACTCTCATATCAATCACTAATCAAGAAAGTACTCTACATGTACACCCATAAGCCAACCTAATGGGACCAATTCAATTGAGATTTCTTCTTCCTAGATAGCTCCATGTTTGAAGTTCACAAAAACTAGCTAGCACAAATCCTTTGCCACCATGTTCCTGGTTATCTGGAAACATGGGTATAAATTTTGAATCTTTTTTCTATTTTACAACATTCTTGAGAATTTGTACATGAATATGCATATATATACCAACTCCTATAATCCATCAGGAAGTCTTGCTGAATCCTAAATTCCTCAAAATATCTTCCAACTTTTGCCCCAGCCATACGATGTTTGCCAGTGGTTCATTATTTGTCCAGTTTATTTTTCACAGTTCCGTAATATTTCCCCCAAACCTGAGGTTTCCTTGATTCACGGGCAAGATACAATGAGTTTTGTTTTGTTTTGTTTTGTTTTGTTTTTTAAAACTTACATATGATCTCTTTACTCACCTAACCCCCCAAAAAATAGTTTTTCGTTTTTTTCAAAATAATGTAGAAGATACACAATTTTCTTCCTAAAATGTAGAAAGTTGAAAGACACATTTCTCACTTTTACAACTAAAAATAATGAATAATTTGTAATGTCATGACTTTTTTCAATCATTTAGAATCACATAAGATTTTAGGATGCTTACTACTACATTTTAGGAGAAACAGGTCATTCTGTGGAGATCAGGTACAAGTTCTTGTGACATACATCAGATGTCACTCAAAGCAGGAAGGTGTCAGCAGAAATTGGTGCCCAATTTCTGACAGAAAAGAGCATGAGTGTCTTGTTGAAACTTGCCTAAAGTAGCTCAGATGTTAGTTATGTTGATTTGATACTCTTCTAGTAATATCTACTGAAAGGGAAAAAAAATGAAAGAAGAAGGTAAATGTTACCAACTTTCAGGCACAAATGTACTTATTTTCATTTGCTGTCTGACTTCACATGATATTCTGTTTTCAACCAAAATTAATAAGAGAAACAGAAAACAGGAAAAAATCGAGATAAAACAATCACTAGGATTGACTCAGGTATAACAAATATATTAAGACAACATCCTGAATCAGTAACTATGCAAGTCAAATCCACAGTGGTATTACAAGTTCATGTTAAAATAGATGGGAGAGGGACCTGCCAATGTAAAACACTGGTAAGGAGACACAAATGTTATGATTAATTAATGCTCTAAATTAGAAAATGTTATTGTCACTTCAGAAAACTGTTTGTCAGTTTCTTATTAAATATGTATAAACTTATCTTATGAGTTATAAGGGTTCCTTTCCTCAAATTTTAACTAAATAAATTTAAAACTCTGCATATGCAGTAGCCTGATACTCATATTCATTTCATTTCTACCAGCAACAGAATCAACATGATGTTCTGTAGTAGGTGAATGGATAAGATATGAGAAAATTCTGGAACATCTTGATAATGGAATGTCATTTAGCAAGTAAAAGGAAATAACCATTGACCCATGTAATGTCATGGATGAATCCCCCATGCATTGTTCTTATGGCTAAGGGGAAATCCAATAAAAACACTGTATAGCTTATAATTTTGTTTTCAGGGGATTGTGGACAAGGTGAAACTATAAAGGTAGTAAGAAATCAATAGATGACATGTGTGGAGTGACGGTTTGACTATAAAAAGTCACATTAATTGATTTTATGACACTAGGACAATGGCATACAATATTTTGATAGAAGATGCACAATTCTGTGCATTTATAAAAATCCACTGAACAACATACAACAAAGAGAGAACTTAATTATATGAAAATTAATAACACTCCCTCTGGAGTATGATGAGATTGCAGGATCAAATATATACCAAGGTAAATGAATTTGCTTTATTACAAATAGATGATATTGTCTTACTGAAAAGAGTGGTGAGGAAAAAAAGAGTTGACCTAAGCAACTTTGGAAATAGTATTGTGACTGGATTTTAAATAGTTGAAGATGAAAGGTATACACTAATTCTCCTCTCTGATAAATAAATTTAGCTTAAATTTATTTACTTTAATTCATTTAAAATGAGTTTTCTGTGTTTGAAATATTGATACCAGTCACTTTTTATGTGTCTAATGTGATGGCAAGTTTGTATATTAATGTTCTAGGCTAGTGATTCTTCTCTGAGAAAACATTTAGAAATGGTTTGAAAATATTTCATTGTCACAGCAAATACAATGTCAAAATTAGAAAATCTCATTTTAGAGTTTTTGTCAGGATGTGGTTCCAGTAGATATTTCATAGTCTCTTCACCAGGAAACACATGAGAAATGGACCCACTATTCTCAAAAATTGTTATGCACTGGAATCACCTAGAAGTCTATCAATGTCCAGATTGCTATATCCACTACAGGTTTTCTGATTCAGCAAATCTAAGTCAGTGCCAAAATTCACATTTTAAAACAACTTGGAAGTGATGATCTTAATGGTTCTTAGGGGCCACTCTTACAAAAACAGCCTGTTGTGGAAGAATTAAAAATATTGGAGGCATAAAGGAAGAATCTTGTGTTTGCTACTACCAAGACTGTCCTTTCTTTGTATCCTTACCTGTTGGTGCCCTAGACAAAACACATCTGTGATTGTTACCAGTAATCTCTTTTTCTCAGTGTTCTCAAGTTCATAGCACCTTGTTTTAGAGTTTCTATTGCTGTGAAGAGAAACTATGACCCAAGAAACTCTTATAAATGAAAATATTTAATTAGAGGCTGGCTTATTGTTTGGAAGTTTAGTCCATTGGTCTGGGTTTGAACATTTAAAGACTCTAAGCCCACCCCCAGTAAAACATTTGCTGTAGTAAGGCCATGCCTACTCCAACAAGGCCACAAGCCCTTATAGTGCCACTCTCTATGAGCCTATTGGAGGCCATTTTCATTCAAATCACCACATCCCTTTTTCAAAAAATGGGAAAAGATGCACAGAAAATGAAAAGCACCTGAGAGTTTTATTTAGAGCAAAGCAAAGCTACACATTTTAGATAAACTACCCAGAGAGACCGCAGGTCATTTCAGTGAGACAGAACTCAAGGCAACAATTTAATTTGTTGTTGGTCATCATTTTATTGGATACTAGGTACATAGCTTCATTTTTTGTTGTTATTAACAGAAATATTTTCTCTAGAAAATATATCTGTCCCCATAATTCATCTGATTTTAATCATATGTCTTAATGCATAAGTATAAGATGATAAGTAAGAGATTTTACTGAAAATTTCATTCAGAGAACACAGTATGCCTTACTATATACATACCCCAAACCAGTCATTATTGGTCTGTCTCCTGATAATGTTGTAATGGTATCTATCAACACATTTGAATAGAAATGAGTGGGATGTTATCAAGAGGTTTCTAAAAGGAATAACTTACATCCATTGTTTAAAACAGGTATATATACTTAGCTTAATTCAGGTGGCAGAGAATTCTAGGTTACTAACAGGCTTCTGAGTATGTAATTAAGAAAGAAGTTATTAATTGTCCAGTCCCAGTGGAATCCTGGTTTGCCCAGCTCTTTTCTATGCTTACCTACATTGACTCCCCAAGGCAAGGATTTGGACATGACAGTTCCTATGTGATGGTGACTTGTGACAAGGCATACTGTGACATGACCATTGTGAATCCATGCTCAGAGATCTTCCAAACTATTTTTAGATCTTTATTCAACAATTTACCACTATACAAATAGTAAACAGTATTCTGTTTAGAAATACTATGTTGTACTGACTTACCCCCTCCTTTATTTGAGTACTGGAGCTGTACTGGCTGGTTTTGTGTGTCAACTTGACACAGCCTGGAGTTATCACAGAGAAGGGAGTTTCAGTTGGGGAAGTGCCTCCATGAGATCCAGCTGTGGAGCATTTTCTAAATTAGTAATCAAGGGGGTAGGGCCCCTTGTAGGTGGAGCCATCCCTGGGCTAGAAGTCTTGGGTTCTATAAGAGAGCAGGCTGAGCAAGCAAGCCAGGGGAGGCAAGCCAGCAAGGAACATCACCCCATGGCCTCTGCATCAGCTCCTGCTTTCTGACCTGCTTGAGTTCCAGTCCTGACTTCCTTTGTGGTAAACAGCAATGTGGAAGTAAGCCAAATAAACCCTTTCCTCCACAACTTGCTTCTTTGTCATGATGTTTGTGCAGGAATAGAAACCCTGACTAAGACAAATTGGTACCAGGAGTTGGGTATTCCTGTGACAACCTGACCATGTTTTGGGAAAGATTGTGGAAAGACTTTAAAACTTTGAGCTAAAAGAGACACTGATTGTTAAGAACTCTGTGGGATGTTCTATAGGAGCTTGAAAGATCATGTTAAGAACAGTACATAATATGGAGACCTGGCTTGTGAAATTTCAGAGGGAAGATTAAAGACTCTTATCAGGGCCATGTTATTTTAATTGTGAAGATTCTGTGGTTCTGGTTAGCTGGTGCTGAAGTATCAGCTGTGATTAACAAGATACCAGAACTACTAAAGAGAGAACTTTGCATTACTGGGACTATTGATGCTGGTTAGCTGGAGCTAAGAAATTAGCGGTGATTAAGAAGAGACCAGCATCATTGAGGTGACATCTTCTGGGAAGTGTTTTCTGAGAGCACAAAGAGGTTGTGTTCTAGAGATAGCCAAGGTTGTACCTTGTGCTGCAGCAGGACTTGGTACTGTGTAAGAGTCACCCAGGTGGTACTGGTTTTGACAGCACAAAGGGGTCATGAAGAGCAGCTGAGGCTCAGCACACTGAGAGGTCATGGAAGGCCATTGGTGAAGGTGCAGCCTCAGTTTTCAGTTGATGGCTCAGGACTGAAGGTGTCATGCAAAGGAGTTGAGGCTTGACACTGTGAAGACAGTCTATGAGAAGCTATTGGCAAAGCCTAGTTACAGCAGTGTTTTGGGAATGCCAGTACCATACAATGACCCCCAAGGACAACAGCAGCAGTGGAGAACAGGCATCTGGAGCCCAGAAGACAAGATGTGTGCTACAAAGGGCAGAGATGGAGAGGTGACTCAAGCCCTTATAGGAGCCCAGAAGATCGTGAGTTGAACCTCAAACATTGGTTTTACTTTTGATTGTGAATGTGCCCTGATATTTTTCCATCTTAAAAAAAGAAATATTTTAGTGGAGCCCACAGTTAAGAGACCTTGAACTTTAAAAGATATTAGACATTTTAAATTGATTAAACTTTTAATATGTAAAGACTGTGAGACTTTAGATCTTATAAATGAATAAGAAAGTAAGGGTTAAGGCTTAATAATAAATTGTCTGTGTCAAGTTGACAAGGGGTCAATTGTACTGGCTGGTTTTGTGTGTCAACTTGACACAGGCTGGAGTTATCACAGAGAAGGGAGTTTCAGTTGGGGAAGTGCCTCAGTGAGATCCAGCTGTGGAGCATTTTCTCAATTAGTGATCAAGGGGGTAGGGCCCCTTGTGGGTGGAGCCATCCCTGGGCTAGAAGTCTTGGGTTCTATAAGAGAGCAGGCTGAGCAAGTTAGGGGAGGCAAGCCAGCAAGGAACATCACTCCATGGCCTCTGCATCAGCTCCTGCTTTCTGACCTGCTTGAGTTCCAATCCGGACTTCCTAGCAATGTGGAAGTAAGCCAAATAAACCCTTTCCTCCCCAACTTGCTTCTTGGTCATGATGTTTGTGCAGAAATAAAAACCCTGACTAAGACAGGAGCTAACTGTAAAGTGAACATTTTTCTGAATTAGCATGCCTTTTGACACATTAAAATATATTATTATGGTAAACACCAAGACGGTATGGTTTTCCGCATGCTAGCAACACAGTATGAATACAGGGAAAGAGTGCTGTATAAGCACAATTTTAATGGTTTCCAAAGTCCCATTTTGATGATTTGTTAAAATTTATGATAACTTTTGCCTACTAAGAATATACACATTACACAAGAGATTAGACTCCAAATTCTCCCACAATTCTTAGACACAGTCAGTGTTTGTCTGTAGAGCCAACTGATCGTGCTGGAAGAAAAGGGCACTGCCCAATGACTGAGTGAAAAAAAGTAATAACATCTCAAATGGAAAAGTCAGCCTGCTGAACACAGCGCATGAAGTCCTTTCCATTCTTGACAGTTTTAGTGCTGTCCCTCCCGAATGAGTCTGATCCCATCTTATCTGATCGAAAGAATGGCATCCCCTTATGTACAGAATGAGAAATGAAATGCATTCATCCTAGAGTTTGAATTGAGGCAAGTCTGAGCCCAACAGATAGTCCTGCAAAGACTCGAAGTAGCAATATAGAATTCTACATGTTGGTCTTATTCTTATTTGTTAAAAAACAATACCATGCTTTGAATATAATATTGAAAAGAAAGAGTGAAAAAAAAAAAAGAAATGAAACTTCTATCTTGCTTCTTCCATGGCACAGCCACAGATAGTATTAGGTGACATTCTTGTCAGTCATTGCATTTATGGTTGTGGGGTGTTAGGATTGATGGCTGTTAGCTGGAATTGGAATCTTAGATTCATTTTTTGCTTTCAAGTTCATTATAGATAACAGTATTTGGACAGATTTGCATAAGAAGTTAGAGGCTTGTCAACAGATTTTATAGTGTCATAGTGGAGCTATGCTCTAGATTGGTCACATGCTGGCTCTGCAATGTTAGGATTAGTATTGTTTGGGCTCTCATTTCCTCATTTGTACCATGCTTTTAAAGAAATTCAACTTACAATGCATTGTAAGGATTAACTGAGATAGTGTACAAGCGGTACACAGTAAGTGCACAGTGATGGAGGTCCTAGCTGTTACTTAAGCTGGCAGCTACTTGCCCTGTAGATTGCTAAGGGCAATCTTGACATTTGCACTACACTCTGTATTTTGTCTACATAAATGACAATATACATTTTCTCCAACTATGCTCTCATTATTTGTAGGACAAACCCTGATCCCTACTTGGTCTCATTGGGGTGATGGTGAAAGTCATGAAACAAACAAAAATTAAAACAAAAATCAGGAATAAAACAAGCTTTACGGCAACCATGGAGCCTGCATGGGTCCACCTTAGGCTCTTTGCATACACTCTGCACTCTGTGGTTGTTTAGCTTAGGATTTTTCTTATTGGATTCCTACCAATGGGAGTAGGGAGATTGTCTCTGATTCTTTTGCCTGCTCGTGGAACCCTTTTCCACCTATTCAGTAGCCTAGTCTAGCATTGATTTGAGGGTTTGTGCTTATTCTTATTGCAATGTGTTAACTCTGTTGGTACTGAGAGACTTGATTATTTTCTAAAGGGAAACAAAAGAAGTGGATATGGGGGAAGTGGGAGTCTTGGTGAGGGGACTAGGAGGAAGGAGGGGGAGACTGTTGTCAGGATGCATTGTCTGAGAGAAGAATAAAGAAAAGAAATGAGCCTCAAACCATAGGACATACAATGTTCAAAATTAATGATCAAGTTAGTGACAGGATCAAATGTTTCCACTAGTGTAAATGACAATAAAATAATCTTCTTACAGTCTAATTTCTAAATAAAATGTTTTCCAAAGCCCTTTAGGTTTTAATGTGAAGTCAAATTTGAATTATTAGTCACAGATTATGGCAGGAAATTAGTATTTTCTGAGAATTAGTATAGTTCAGGGATGGTTTCATGTCTGTCCAGGGACAGACAGTAAACAGTTTCAATATTATAGAGGCCCTTTGCTGTGCTCTGAGGGACTCACCCTTACACATCTATGCAACTTGACTCTTGTAAAATGAAAGCTGTTAGAGACAATATATAAGTAAATAAGAATGCTTGTATTCCAATAAAATTTTATTTATAACACACAGGCCATCTTTATAGTACAAAGGAGAGAATGTCCCAGACATCACTACAGTGATCATTAGCTCTTGTCATTTAACTAATCTGAACAAAATTAGGAGAATTTTCTCTCTGTGATCTCAATTACTATACTGTAGATTTTATAGGTTCTTTCCAGTCTGCATGTCTCCTGGAAAGTCCGAACTGTTAAGTCATTCTCTGTAGCAGGGTAGTTTAGGGTGTTACAGAGAACAACATACATCTGCCCTTTGAACCTTTCTCCCCATGGTCTCTGGCTTAGTCAGGGTTTCTATTCCTGCACAAATATCATGACAAAGAAACAAGTTGGGGAGGAAAGGGTTTATTTAGTTTACTTCTACAATGCTGTTTATCACCAAAGGAAGTCAGGACTGGAACTCAATAGGTTAGTAAGCAGGAGCTGATGCAGAGGCCATGGAGTAATGTTCCTTATTGGCTGGTTTCCCCTGGCTTGCTCAGTCTGCTCTCTTATAGAACCCAAGACTTCCAGCCCAGGGATGACACCACCCACAAGGGGCCCTACCCCCTTGGTCACTAATTGAGAAAATGCCCCAAAGCTAGATCTCATGGAGGCACTTCCCCAACTGAAGCTCCTTTCTCTGTGATAACTCCAGCCTGTGTCAAGTTGACACATAAAACCAGCTAGTACAGTCTCCATTCTTAAATGTAAAATGTCTTAAGTTCTTTTTCTAGGTACCTATAAACCCTACCTGTCAGAAAGTCAGTGTTGCATTTTCAGACTAGGTTGCCATAAGAGACATAGCCTGTGTCAATGAGTCTTAAACACATGGTGAGTGTCAAGCTGTATGCACTGTACTGTGGCTTTACATTTAGTTGTCCTGTTTATCTGTCTGTCTATCTATCTATCTATCTATCTATCTATCTATCTATCTATCTATCTGTGTGTGTGCACATGCACATGTGTATAAGGCAAACTTCCAACAAAATCTATATCCTTAAATTTTCACCAATTTCTATCTAACAGCATTTTCCTACTGCTAGGTTTGTTGAGCAGCTAATAAAACATATCTCAGTCATTTGTGTTGCTTCCTTTGAGAACTCTGTTTAATTCTATTTTTAATTTGTATTTTCTATTTCATTTTATGAGTTTTGTTTGTATAGAAGATATCAGTTCTAGATATAAGCCCTCTAGCAGATATACAGCTGGTAATGTGTTTCTCCTACATTGTAGGCTGTCTCTTCATCTAAATCATGGGGTCTTTTGCCTTTTAGTTTCATGTAGTCCCATTTATAAATTGTTGGTCTTTATGCCTGCATTACCAGGATCCTGGTCAGAATGTCCTGACCTGTGCCAATGAGTTCGAGCGTATTCTTCACTTCATTTTCATCAGATACAGGGTATCCGATCTTATATTGCAATGTTTCATGCATTTGAAGTTGAGTTTTGTGGAGGGTGAGAAATAAGGGTTTGATTTCATTCTTTGTATAGCTATTAAACTTGACTAGTACTATTTGTCATCCCTCAGTATGAAGTTTTTATTTCTTTGTCAAAAATTGGGTGACTTTAAGAGTCTGGGTTTAAATATGAGTCCTCAATTCTATTCCATTTATCAATGTATCTTTTTTACCAGGACCATGCTAGGTTTTTTGTTTGTTTGTTTGTTTGTTTTTGTTTTTTGAGTTTTTGTTTTGTTTTGTTTTTGTTTTTGTTTTTCAAGACAGGGTTTCTCTATATAGCCCTAGCTGTCCTGAAACTCACTCTGTAGACCAGGCTGGCCTTGAACTCAGAAATCCACCTGCCTCTGCCTCCCAAGTGCTGGGACTAAAGGCATGTGGCACAACTGCCCAGCATCCATGCTGGTTTTATTATTAATTATCTGTAGCATAATTGAGATTCTTCTTAAAATGCCCCAGGTGTGTGGCTTCATGTTTCTTCATGCCTGGGACTGGTACATACTTATCAGTAGAAGTCTATACTTTGTTTACATTTTCCCTGTGAAGCTGAAAATTACTCTAGAAGAACTAGTGTGGAATTCTGGTATGTTATTTAGGGACTTGTACTGGTTTTAGTTTGTGTAAGTACACTGTTTCAATAACACAGTAAAAGCTTGTTTCTTGCTCAAAATACAATGTCATTTTGAGGAGATATGAACACATGCTATGTCCACAGAGGCTCTTAGCACAGAGATAGGATTGTTCCACCTGCCATCACTCAAAACTACAAACAATACATTTGAATTTTTGTGAACTAGAATTAGTAACTGTATTGTCTTACCTATAACACAAACCTTTAACAGAAGCCCATTCATCATGGCCTAATAAGCATCACTCTTTAACAGATCGTTCTCGTCACGGTTGTCTTAATGAGCCACCCTTTAAAAAATCCCTACTGTCTATGCATTTGCTCAATACAGTCTGCTGACTACTGTCAGGTATTGCGTTCAACATCTGACAAAGCAGGTTTGGAATGAAGGTTTGACTTTCTTACGTAGTGCACGGGGCTAATCAATATACTGTGATGGATGAGCACATTCTTTACAGTCAATCTAGTAATGTCACTACTCATGATGCTAGTCCTCAGGCAGCCCCACATAATTTGGAGAAGCTTATTATGGTTATTCTAAGTTGCTAACTGCTAGAAGCAGCTAGAACTACCTACCAATGGCTCTAGCCTCTGTCACTCCACCTCAGGGTGTTCTTTAATGCTACATCCTGTGCATGCAGTTGGCCAGATGTCTGAGAAATCTCTAGCATTGGCTAATTTAAGACCTAGCTATAAGGAGGTTATCCTGGCAAGGGTATTGCCTCCATTGGCTGAGTTGCTATGTCTTTCTTGATGCACTTAAGATTAGGTGCCAACATGGAACAAAAATTGGTTTGGAGTTAAGAATGACTTAGTGAGTTGACTAAGGAATTTGAAGTGTTAAAAATCTACTTTCAACTTGCACTAGAGTTTCATGTATGTGTCTGGTACTAACAGTCATCCTTCTGTATAGGTATCATGAATCTATCTCTGTTCTCTGTAACCTACTTGGGGGTAATGAGTGTAGCAGCAGTTGTCCTCTATTTTGTGTACCCCAAGTGTACATATTAAACACCATGTGGGAAGCAGTTACTTGGGGTGTAAGCTTATTAACCACAAGAGATTTTTTTTTTTTTTTTAAAAAGTGATTTGGTAATGCCAAAAAAAGTGTTTTTTAATTGAAACATTTTTGTTTAGATCAACCTGTTATCACAATCCACTACCCAATCCATGTCTTTTTTTTTTTTTTTTTACGACATGACCTGCATTTGTTGTCCCTTAGGGGAATGTAGAGTTTCTTTTCCTTTCTTGTTCATGGTAGCAGCACATGGAAGATAGGGTCAACAATGTACAGGATCCCACTCTCAGATGTACAATGATTCCTGATTAAAGAGTTCAAGAAAAGATAGGATTGAAAGATACGTGAATCAACCTTTTGATCAAAGATTCTGAAAGTTAACATAATGTGATTGTAAATCTTTCCTGAATACTTTGGGTGACACTTGCTGCATCTACTATCATTATTAACAAAGACCATAAATCATGTGAGCAGCACTGCGGTTGGTAGGAATCTTAAACTCTGGTATAACCATCATTTAACAAATAACATAGGGAAGTGCAGAGGGAAGAAGATAAAGTTTATATATCAGTTAGTTCTAAACCACCAAGACCTTATGAATGATACTATCAATCCTAACAATTGCTCATAGAAAGGGATATGAAATTATCTGGGAAAGGTGAAGTTGACAAGCAAGAACATGAAGATGTGGTTTCTATGTGCACAAAGAGAGAGAGTGCCTGGATGTGACAACATATCAAGTTTTTTTACACTTATTAGACAATAAACAAAATCAATATTTAATCAATAATTCTTTTATATACTCATGTATAGAGTATATGTTTCAACCATACATTCTAAGACCAACTTGATTATACAGACAAGAGTCCTAAAAATGCAGCGTTGCCTGGGGCCCATGGACTTTGAGGTCGTCCTGCTTATAGATCTATGTAATTGCCCTTATTCTTTGTACAGAATGTTGATTTTTGTTCAGACTTCTAAAATGAGACAAAGGGCTATTTCTACATACAAAATTTGATAATCTCTAGTCTTATTTGGCGGGCCTGAAAATGCAAAGAAGAAATTCAAAGAAATTCAAAGTATGAGATCCCCAAAGACAGATCCTAAGGGAGAACACTCCACATAGAAGCAGAAAATTGCAATTGAATTTATTTTCAAACTCTCTTCCTGAACAAAGAGAAAATCCATCAGCTTAGGTTCATATCAAACATTTAGATGAGAGAAGCAGAGAAGAACCTAGAAACCCCAGGAGCAGTTGATTACATCAGATAGCCATAGCATTCCCATATTTTAAAAAGCAATTCCTATGAAACATGGAAAAAAGATGAAGGGGAAGGAGCTAAGTTAGTAGAGGAGTTGTGTGAAAGAGTTTTACCTTCACACAAAATAAAATCGAGAGGAAGAAAAGGAAGAAATGAGTGCCAGTGTGGGACACACCCTCTGGGGATGAATGCAAGCCATCCTTTCTGTACTTGCACATACCTATCCAAGAATGGAGTCTAATCTCTTTCCTCTTAATATTGGTGGCCTTGGTGACTTGGGACCAATGGAATTTATTTGATGTTTTGTCCTTTTGAGAGTAGAGCATAAGTGTCGGCTCGACCTCTCAGAATGCTGGTTCTAGGGGTGCCTGCTCTTGGCCGCCTACATAAGAGGAGTCACCTCTCTATGAGAGAGAAGCTGGTTGGAGCAGAACTGAGATTGCAGGCAGCTGTGGGAGATCCACCTTTCACATTCATCCCACTAGAGCCTATATGTGACACCAGTCTCAACCACTATCTTCTGAAGTTCCCCAAGAGACCTGGCAAAAGCCACAGGCTCCCAGTCAGCCCACTAGAAATAATTATAAATTGTGGTTTTAAAACGTAAATCTGGGGATAATTGTGTGGCAAATGATAAAAGAGATAGCCAAGAAAATAATTAAATCCTCCTCTATGGGGAGCACAAGAGGCAATCTGTACCTCAAAGGATGTTAGACTGCCCAGACTTACCAGGGGTTTCTGTCCTCTCACAAGACGAATCGTCATGATTTGGCAAGATAATTACCAGAAACTATGTTCATGAAAGACAGAGAGCAGAAATGACAGCTACGGACAAAAGTCCTCTACGGTCTCTTTCTCAAACCTACTCACTTAGTGAGGTCCTGGGAACCTGCAAGGGTACACCTTTGTCTTATCAGAAGTCCATTTTTAGTAGTAGTATCCCTTTAAATATGTGTCACAGACTGAAAGTTTGGGTTCAAAAGTGGACATTTATGTGAAAAGGCAAGTCCCCTCTCTGAGGACAGAAGCCATTACGCAATAACTAATCGTGATTGCTGAGTACCATAGCCCCAGGTCTCAGATCACTCAGAACCATTACCCAGCTGGTGTGAGAAGATGGAAATGGGCTTATGAAAAGTGATTCTGCGGCGTCAGAAGATGCAGAGGAAAAGGTGGCCTGTGGCCAGGCTGGAGGTAGCGAACTCCATTAGTACCTTTGTTCACTCTGTGCATTTCTATTTTCTCTTTTCAGGTCTTTGGTCTCTTTTTTTCTCGTATCATTCTCTAAGGAGCTTCTGTAGGGTTATTAGTCAGGATGCTGCTTTCTATTTGAGTGAACGATTTCTGTACTTAGGGTAAGTGATATTTGCTGTCCTTCTTAACCACAAATCCTTTCTAGTATTTATTCAGTTGGTTTTATTTTTATGCATGGAAGTTACAATACTTTGCGCTATTAATCCTTTTAATACATTTTCCTATTGCTTTATAAATCATAAACTTCTCTCACTCTGTACAATTTGAATTCTTGTAAAATATTTTTGGGGTTATCAACATTAACTGAAGCCAAATTATTATTATTTTTTTTTTTT
>JADRCD010173321.1:0-10442 GCA_019843815.1 Montemys delectorum | reverse complement strand
ATTTCCCAGAACTTGGAGTAATCCAGAGAAGTTAGCCCCTGCCAATCCAAGTTGTAGATATGATAGCTGCCCAACATAAGAGGGCAGTTCAGGTTGTGCTACTCTTGGTCACTTCAGGAATAACTATAGTTGCTGGTACTGGAATTACAGGGGTTCACTTCCAAGCTTGACAGCAGTTTTCAAAAAATGTCCGAAACCATGCTTACAATCCAGAAACACATTGATTCTTTGGCAACTGTGGTGCTTCAGAACGGAGAGGGCTAGATTCCCTGACAGCTAAAGAAGGTGGTCTTTGCCTGTTCCTCCAAGAAGAATGCTGTTTCTACGTCAACAAATATGGGATAGTGAGAAATAAAATCCAGGAGCTACAATCAGACATACAGAATTTTAGGGAATGTGAAAATCCTCCAGTTCTGAGATTTTGGGAAACCTTCCATAACGCCTTTCCTCATCATCTTCCTTGCATTATTATTTGCCCCCTGACTCATTAATTTCTTTCTACATTCCTTCAACAACAAATACAAAAAAATTCTAACCAAACTATTAATCAGTTCCTGTTACAGGATTACCAGCTGCTGTCCACAAAGAAGCCACTGTCCACAGAGGAGCCTGATGTGAACATCTACCAAGTGGACCCCAATGGTAAAAGTCAGCTACACCCCAAAATTGATGACACCCCTGGGCAGCAGGATGCAGTTTAAGAGACACAATGCCTCATTCTCTTTTCACCACTGGCTTCTCCCTCCCCATTTTTTTCCTTCTCTTTATGATAAGAAAAAGGGAGGTACATTGATATCAAGAACTGATGTGGCAAACCGTCTCCAAACCCAGTGACATCACACATAGGCGACAGGGACCCACACATCTGTTGCCATGGTAACCACCTTGCATTCCCAGAATCCACTTGGCTCACCTCCCACCTTTACCTGTGAGCAGTTATGTCACAACCCAAATAAAAGGCAGACCTTTCTGACCTCTGCCCTCTCTGTTTCCCCTTCATCTTCTTCACCACATTTGCCCTCTGTCCCCACAATAAACCTCCCACATGAAACTGTATTGGCCTGGTATGTTCTGTCTGGGCCCAAGCCACAATTCTAACACAATAGTGTTTTATTCTGCAGAAGTCCAGCATGCTAGGGTATCCCATTACCAAGATAGAGAGACAAACAAGTGAGCTTGAAGGCCTGATTTAAAGCCCATTAGTAGAATTCTGGGATAAGTGGGCTTTGTCTTACTCTTATCTCTCAGCATTCCAGAACTATCACTGGCATATGATGGAAACTGTTGCTGACAGATCCCATTTTTTCCCCTAGTGACTGGCTTGCCTGGGCTTGCCTGGACTTGCCCAGTTCTTAGGCCTAGTCTCCTAAACTACCAATTTGAAGTCTGTCATGGAGTCAGCCTAGCTTTCTCACTTAACTGTTTAGTTTTGGGACATCTCAAATCCTTGAGATGTTTTAAAAGTCTGTTCTTTAACAAACCTAACTAAAGCATTGATTATTCAGGGACCCCAAGCCACACTAACATCTGTAGAATGTGTCTTGTAATCTATTTCTGACTAAGGCACACCACCCTCTTGTTGTTTGGTTCCCCCGACAACATTCCTCATCTAAGGTTTAATAAAGTCTTCCCTGATGGAGGAACAGCAGGCCTAGTCCTCTTCTTTTCTGTAAGACTACTTCTCCCAGGGAGGATAGGGACTCTTACATGACCATGATAGACTTTTCCATCTCCTGTATATCTGCATCTATCGCTAACAGTAGAACCTTGTAATTTTTATCTTGGAGTAGTAGGGATGAGGCCTCTACAAGCATCAGCTCCAACCAGCCCTATGCCAATGAGAGAACCTAGTAACACAATGGAAATGACCACCATTTTAACCCAATAGTTTGGAGGTGCTAACTGGTTGAAGACACCCTCCTGAGAGTCGTAAGTTACTCTGGGTAAAAACTGTGCTAGAACATAAAAGTCCTCAGTTATATTTACAATCAGACCATTAATGCATGGAGTAAACCCTGAAGTGCAAACCCACCAAGCATTCTCTAGAGGCAGCATGGATCCTGCAACAGTAGAGGTTCAGTGTGCTTACAGAGGTGGGAATAGGCTTGGGGTACCTCATTTCCAATGCATAACCAAGTCTGTGTTAAGTCAGGATAGAGAGGAGTTAAAAACCTGCAACTGTGAACTTAATGACAAGGTTGTTGCATTGCAACCTGGGAGTATGCAGACAATAAGGGAGCTAGTGGCTGGTACAGCACAGCATAAGCAGCAAGTAAGCAGGATCAGGAGTACTAGAGTGTCAGTTTGATTGACATGGTATGGGATCCATCATTCCTGTGGCTGTTTGCCTCGAAGTTTCCTCCACTAGGACCTCAATTGCTGGATCATCTCCCCCTGAGAATCTTACCATGGGAGTGATGTATCCATGTCCTGATCCCATCCACCTTACAGCCATAGGAGTGGCCAGGGTCATGGTGTGAGGCCATTTCCAGTGAGGTCCCAGAGCCTGTGGTTATGTCTCTTAATCTAGACTGTGTTACCTGGTTCAAAGCAGTGGGGGTTCGGGAGAGGAGCAGACTTATAAACTTGGCAGATGGCAGGCCAAAATTGCCTCTGGACCCTATAGAGGAGGCCTTCCAAGGATTTTAAAGACTTATGTTGGTCATATTCAGCTAAAATATTAGATTGGAGGTTAGGTAGCAGGGGAGGGGGCCTCCCATATAGGACCTCAAAGACCTAAAGTATAGGAGTTGTTCCTAGCCCTATATTATAAGGCATAAGGTAAGAGAGAAGCCCAGTCACCACGAGTTTCAGGGGCTAATCTGGTCAAGGCCTCACCAGGATCTGATTCATCCTCTCTACTTGCCCTGAACTCTGGGGTTGCTATGCACAATGTAATTTCCAATTGTTTCCCCAAAACCTGTGCTAGAAATTGAATTACTTGAGAGATGAATGCCGGTTCATTTTCAGACCCAAGCAGGGTAGGCAAACCATACCTGGGTATGATATCTTCCAGAAGCTTCTTTGCCACTATGTTGACAGTTTCCTTCTTTGTAAAGTAGGCATCTACCCATTCTGAAAAGGTATCTATAAAAACTAGCAAATACTTGTATCTGTATATTCCTCTTTTTATATCTGTATAATCTATTTCCCAATTAGCCCCTGGCCATTGACCCCTGATTCTGGCTCCTGGGTTGTCTCCTTGATTGTGACCTGAGGAGTTCACAGCCTAGCAGGTGACACAGTCTGAGAATACATGTTCAACCAAATGTAAGGGTCCATGATTGACTGAAGAATAATACTCCAGACTCAAATAGTGTGTCAACTCAGAGTGTTTTATTCTGCAAAAGTTTAGTATGCTGGGGTGTTGTCCCATTACCAAAATAAACAACTAAGTGAGCTTGCAGACCTGATTTAAAGCACATTAAGGGAATTCTGGGATAGGTGGGCTTTGTCTTACTCTATCTCTAGGCATTCCAGAACCATTACCAAGGTATGTTGGCTGGAAACTGTTGCTGAAGAATCCACCCACCACACTTTTTTCCCCTATAGGACATAGGAAATAAATGAAGGCTTAAACAAAGTGCTGTAGCAGTTTCCTGTGGTAACAATAGATTTTAAAGTCATTCTGTCTCAGCAAGTACCAGGAAGTACAGAAATGAACCCTGTGCTCCAACCCTCAGTGTTACCTGGAGAAATCCTTCCAGAAATCCCACCAGCTTTTATGTCTCTGTGAAGGCCTTATTCACATTTAATTATTAATAAAAAAATAAGAAAAAGCACTCTACTGACAATTCAGAGCTGGTGGGTACCATGACACTGAATGCTTAGGAAGGGTGAACAGTCTGTTCTTGGCCACACTCACATGACTTACCTCTCTTAGAGAGAAATAAGACTATGTCCCAACACTCTTAAAAATTGGACTTATTTATATCACAAGCCATCCCATCCTAACAAAGAGACATCAAATGGAAGCTTACAGAAAGGATTAAAGTGAACATATAAATATTGAAACAAATAAAGTTGCTGGCTGAAATAAACAGAATATTTCTCATTTTTCCCTTCTCTGCTCTTCTCCTAGTCCCACCCCACTCTATTCTACTCCTTCAGGTTCTGGGAAAGGTGGTGAATAAACCAGAGTTTCAGAATGTGGGAAGCTGATGGAAATGCTATTATTACTTGATAGAAAAATCTATCTAATTAACACTAATAGCAGTCAGTGGGCACTGAGAACCTCTAAATCAGAAGCAAGCAGAGGAAATTTAGAAGCTTCCAGACTCTGTGCAAAAACAACATGCATTTGAAAATGATTCAGTTAAAAATTAGAGAAATATAAATTTACAATTAAACATTAAAGCAATCATTGATATAAGTACTGCAGGATATAGTCCCTGAAGATGCCTGGAGGTTGTAAACATCAGAAAGACATGTGCAGTTATTACAAGAAATTCAAAAAGAAAAAAAAACTTTAGCTTAAGATCAATGTAAAACTAACCTGATGAATTATGACATAAATAAGCATACATATGATGACATTAGTAATAAAAAGAAAAGGATATCAAACATGCTTTAGAAATGATGTCTTTCATAAATGATAACTCAAAGTCAAGTGGCACAGAAACATTGATAACAACAGAAAAGATGAAACAATTTTTAAAAATATATAAATGATAAAATTAAACATGAAATAAAGAAAATTAAAGATGTCCAGTCTGTATGGGCCATTGCCCTAAGCAGACCTTGGGCTCAAACTCCACAGCTAGTACAACAACACCCAGAGGAAGCTCCACTCCCAAGTGCTCTAACACGTCCAGGATCAGAGGTGAGGAGGACACAACATCTATCCCAAAACCAGGAATAACTGGGACCAGCAGGACCCAGGCACACAGGAACTCTGCCAGCCCAGTGGTTCAGGTTGCTTCCAGTCTGTCTGGGCCAGCCTGTGTCCTCAACAGACCTTGGATACAAACTCTGCAGAAAGACCGACAACACACAGAGAAAGCTCTACTCTCAGGCACTCTAACAAGTCCAGGATCACAGGATTCCAGAATCACAGGATCTCAGAGACAGCTTGACTCTGAGGAGTTCTAACACAACCAGGATCACAGGGAGGACAGGCTCCACTCAGATTTAGCAAGGGCAGGTAGCACTAGAGATAACCAGATGGTGAGGGGCAAGCATAAGAATATAAGCAACACAAACCAAGGTTACTTGGCATCATCAGAACCCAATTCTCCCACCATAGCAAGTCCTGGACACCGGTAAAGCAAGATTCAGATCTAAAATCATTTCTCATGATGATGATACAGGACTTTAAGAAAGACATAAATAGCACCCTCAAAGAAATACAGGAGAACACAGGTAAACAGGTATAAGCCCTTAAAGAGGAAACACAAAAATCCCTTTAAAAACTATAGGAAAATACAAACAAACAGGTATAGGAAATGAACAAAACCATCCCGAATCTAAAAATGGAAATAGAAACAATAAAAAAATCAGAAAGAGAGAAAACCCTGGAGATAGAAAACCTAGGAAAGGCCAGGCAGTGGTGGCACATGACTTTAATCCCAGCACTTGGCAGGCAGAAGCAGGTGGATTTCTGAGTTCCGGACCAGCCTGGTCTACAGAGTGAGTTCCAGGACAGTTAGGGCTACACAGAGAAACCTTGTCTCAAAACCCCTACGCCCACCCCACCCCACCCTACCTCTCCCAAAATAAAGAAAACCTAATAAAGAAATCAGGAGTCACAGATGCAAGCATCACCAACAGAACACAAGAGATAGAAGAAAGAATCTCAGGTACAGAAGATACCATAGGAAACATTGACACAACAGTCAAAGAAAATGCAAAATGCAAAAACCTCCTAACCCAGGACATCCAGGAAATCCAGGACACAATGAGTCGTCCAAACCTAAGGATAAAGAGTATAGAAGAGACTGAAGACTCCCAATGTAATGGGCCAGTAAATATCTTCAACAAAATTATAGAAGAAAACTTCCCTAATCTAAAGAAAGAGATGCCATGAACATACAAGAAGCCTACAGAACTCCAAATAGACTGGACCAGGAAAGAAATTCCTCCTGTCACATAATAATCAAAACACCAAATGCACTAAACAAAGAAAGAATTTTAAAAGCAGTAAAGGAAAAAGGTCAAGTAACATATAAAGGCAGGCCTATCAGAATTACACCAGACTTCTCACCAGAGACTATGAAAGCTAGAAGATCCTGGGCAGATGTCATACAGACTCTATGAGAACACAAATGCCAGCCCAGGCTACTATATCCAGCAAAACTCTCAATTATCATAGATGGAGAAAACAAAATATTCCATGACAAAACCAACATATACAATATCTTTCCACAAATCCAGCCCTACAAAGGATAATAGATGGAAAACACCAACATAAGGAGCAAAACTACACCCTAGAAAAAGCAAGAAAGTAATCTTCCAACAGACTCACACAAACCTAATTCCACCTCTTACAACAAAAACAACAGGAAGTAACAATTACTTTTTCTTAATATCTGAATATGAAAATTAATATTACCAACAAATCTTAATCAATTGAAATCCAAAAATATGAGGAATAAGAAATTTGTTGTCATCCAATGGCCTCTCTAATTTGGTAATCAGAAAAATAGGTCCAATATTGTAAAACAATCCATATACACTTTCTTTTTGTTTGTACAAGGCAGTGTCATGTGTTCAACATAATGGTCTTGACATCTTGCTTCTCCTATTCCAGCCTCTCTATTAGTAGGATTGTATATTTCATGTTTTTACATTATACTATGGTTTTCAGAACAGCTTCCATGTTTCAAAAGTATTTACAGAGCCAAAAGAAATGTAGACAATTAACTTGGGAGGTGGCTTGTAAGAGAACAACAAAGAGTGAGACTAAATGCTTTGCTTGACGTTTATAGCTACTGTATCTGTTACCTCCCCCCTTCAGCTCAGCCATCAGATTCTGGCAGTCTCTGCTTGGAGGCTACCACCTGGGGAACTAAGACAAAAGCTCTATGCAGACTGTCAGTTCATCTTTGAAGAAAGCTGCCTGGAAGTTCACACTGAGATAGGAACACCATGCCTACCACCTGAAGACCTTCCAGTTGCTGGGGACTTTGGCACCTGACCTTTTCTGCAGTGTTTATGTTATACAAATATCATATAACCTAGAGATTTGGTTTCTGTTTTTCGTGTAACTATATAAATCCTGCTTTCTAAGTAAAGTGGAGGCCTGGAATGGGATGCATCTTGGCTTCGTGGTTTTTCTCACAATTCTAACCCTCTATTTCAGGTCCTTTGTTCCTTCTCCTGAGAGAATTCAGTTTCTGAAACTGCAGGCAGTTTCAGCATCAAGTTTGAAGAAGAGGACTTTATAAGTTACTCTTTCTCTGAGATGAATGCTTTTCCAAATTATCGCAGCCAATGAACCAGATTCTTACCCTCACCTAATGTCTGTGCCACCCTCCAAGCAGAACCACTGTTCACTGAAACAATTGGTGAATGACTTTATGGAGAGACCATCTTAATACACACACCATTTCTTAAATGAATGTAACCTGTTCCCTGTAGGCAGAGAAAAAATTCACTCCCTCAAGTCAAATAGCTTTGACCATAGCAGGAAGTCTGTATCCAAAAATTGTGCCTACAATTCATTCCTTGGTGCAGCAGAACTGTCAACTCTCAGTTTAGTTACGATGGAGGTAAAATCCTTTGGTGATGTGAGGGTCACTGAAGTACAGCCTTATTACAATGAAATCCAATCTCTAAAAATTGTTCTTATTTTGGGCTTGTAGCACAGTAAGAGACAAGATTTTAAGCTCTACTAAATAAAAAACAAACAAACAAAAAGACTTTACATATTTATGTTCATTTAAGAAAATACTAGGAGATCCGCAAGTTTCTCTCCCATGACTTCAGCCCAGAGACTCAGATGACTTTCTAAGGTGGGACCAGCTGGGAGGCACAGGCCTCAGAAATTGCAGGGGAGTCACAGGGCAGCAGGGACAGGATCCTTTCAGCTTGAGAGTGACAGAGCTATATCAGTGACCATCTCTGCCCCTTCCTGATAGTGGAGGGCCTGCCTCCAGGGTGTGGCTTCACCCAGAGACACAGGCAGGACCAACTGGGAAGCACAGGCCTCAGGAGTCGAAGGGGAGTTACAGAGCAGCAGGGACAGGACAAGCTCTAGTCAGAGACACCAAGAACATCTAACACCAGAGATCAAGAGATGGTGAAAGGGAAATGTAAGAATCCTACCAACAGAAACCAAGACTACTTGGCTTCATCAGAACTTAGTACTCCCACCACAGCAAGCCCTGGATATCCCAAAACACCAGAAAAGCAAGATTTGGATCTAAAAATCATATCTCGCAATGATGATAGAGGAACTTAAGAAGGACATGAATAACTCCCTTAAAGAAATACAGGAGAACACAGGTAAAGAGGTAAAAGCCCTTAAAGAGGAAACAAAAAAAATCCCATAAAGAATTACAGGAAATCACAAGTAAACAAGTAGAAGCACTTAAAGAGCAAACTCAAAAATCCCTTAAGGAATTGCAGGAAAACACAAACAAACGGGGGAAGGAATTGTGTAAAACCATTCAGGACTTAAATGGAAGTAGAAACAATAAAGAAATCACAAAAAGAGATAACCCTGGAGTTGGAAATCTTAGGGAAAAAGTCAGGAAACATAAATGGAAGCATCACCAACAGAATACAAGAGATAGAAGAGAGAATCTCAGGGACAGAAGATGACATAGACAACATTGACAGAACAGTCAAAGAAAATGCAAAATGCAAAAAGACCCTAACCCAAAACATCCAGGAAATCCAGGACATAATGAGAAGACCAAACCTAAGGATAATAGGTATAGAAGAGAGTGAAGACCTCCAACTTAAAGGGCCAGTAAATATCTTCAACAAAATTATAGAAGAAAACTTCCCTAACCTAAAGAAAGAGATGTCCATGAACACACAAGAAGCCTATAGAACTCCAAATAGACTGGACCAGAAAAGAAACCCCTCCTGCCACATAATAGTCAAAACAACAAATGCACAAAACAAAGAAAGAATACTAAAACTAGTAAGGGAAAAAAGTCAAGTAACATATAAAGGCAGGCCTATCAGAATTACACCAGACTTCTCACCAGAGACTATGAAAGGTAGAAGATCCTGGGCAGATGTCACACAGACCATAAGAGAACACAAATGCCACCCTAGACTCCATTACCCAGCAAAATTCTCAATCACCATAGATGGAGAAACCAAAGTATTCCATGACAAAACCAAATTCACACAATATGTCTCCACAAATCCAGCCCTTCAAGGGATAATAAATGGAAAACTCCAACACAAGGAGGGGAACTACATCCCTGAAAAAGCAAAAATGTAATCTTTCAACAAAACTAAAAGAAGATAGAGACATGAACAGAATGCCAGCTCTAACTACAAAACTAACAGGAAGCAACAATTACTTTTCCTTAATATCTATTAACATCAATGGACTCAATTCACCAATAAAAAGACATAGACTATCAGATTGGGTACATAAACAGGGTCCAACATTTTGCTGCATACCAGAAACCCACCGCAGTGAAAAAGACAGACACTACCTCAGAATAAAAGCCTGGAAAACAATTCTCCAAGCCAATGGTCCCAAGAAAAAAGCTGGAGTAGACATTTTAATATTGAATAAAATTGACTTTCACCCTAAAGTGATCAAAAAACATAAGGAGGCACACTTCATATTCATCAAAGGTATGATCTACCAAGATGAACTCTCAATTCTGAACCTCTATGCTCCAAATGCAAGGGCATCTACATTCATAAAAGAAACTTTACTAAAGCTCAAAGCACACATTACAATGCACACAATAGTAGTGGGAGATTTCAACATCCTACTCTCTGCAATAGACAGATCATGGAAACAGAAACTAAACAAGGACACAATGAGACTAATAAAAATTATGAAACAGATGCATTTAACAGACGTCTATAGAACTTTTTATCCTAAAACAAAAGGATATACCTTCTTTTCAGCACCTCATGGTACATTCTCCAAAATTGACCATATAATTGGTCACAAAGCAGGCCTCCACAGATACAAGAAGACTGAAATAATTCCTTGTATCCTATCAGATATCCATGCACTAAGACTGCTTCTCAATAACAACATAAAAAATAGAATGCCCACATACATGTGGAAACTTAACAACACTCTACTCAATGAAAACTTGGTCAAGAAAGAAATAAAGAAAGAAATTAAAGAGTTTCTAGAGTTTAATGAAAATGAAGCCACAACATACCCAAACCTATGGGACACAATGAAAGCAGTCCTAAGAGGAAAACTCATAGCTTTAAGTGCCTCCAAAAAGAAACTGGAGAGAGCATACACCAGCAATTTGACAGCACACCTGAAAGCGCTAGAACAAAAA
>JADRCD010173318.1:0-19284 GCA_019843815.1 Montemys delectorum | reverse complement strand
GTGGGTGGATTAGTGGGGGTGGGGGTGGATGGATGGATGGGTGGGGGTGGGTGGGTGGATGGATGGATGGATATGGATGCAAACATGGTATACAGATGAGTACAAACATGGAAAGATGAGTAGATGGACTTTAGGTAGATGGGTGAATGAATAGTAGATGGGTTGGTGAATAAGTGAATTGTAATCATGTATTCGTAAATGGACACTTGTGTGGGTGGGCAGGTGGGCAGATAGAGGGTAGGGGGTGAGTGGATGAATGGACACGTGACTAGCTAGGTAGTGAGTGGGTGAATGGATGGGTGGAAGAGTGGATAACAGATACAGAGACGTGGCCATGGAGGAATGGATGGGTGGATGGTGAGTGCACAGCCTTTCACCCCAGCCTGGCCATGTTGGTCTGCCTGCTCAGCTTGCTTACTTTGGCCAGGAGCCACCATAGCATCGATGAGGTCAGGAGAAGGTCCCTGACTGCTGAGTGGGGTGGCAGATGCATTAAGAAAAGATGCTAGAACGGTTGAAGTGGGACCAGGTGGGCCCAGACTTCGCGACTTAAGTGTGGACCGGCCTTTAGGTCAATCCCTAATGGCCTGAGGGCCTCTCATCTGGGGAGGGAGTGAGGGAGCCTAGGCTAACGTGATGAAGCCCCAGACTCACCTTGCTGGGACTTCAGGGAGTGCTGGGGAGCTTGGTTTCCTTCCATCCCCATCTCAGGGTATCCAAGAAAGGCCAGAGACCACTATCTTAAGGAGCAGAGCAGGTCCTATGCTCTTTGAGGCAGAGCTGCCTGAGACATCTGGTGGCTCCTGGACTCTTGACCTTCATGTGGTTCCGTCTCCTTACCTCTTCTCTTTTTTAATGTCATTTGTTATTGGGGCTACCCTGTTCTAGGTGATTTCATATTTACATATGAAATATGTAAAGACCCTTTCTCTAAATGAGATCACTCTCACAATTCCAGTGACATCTGTAAAGCCACCATTCTGCCCAGTCCACAGAGACCGGAACAGTCAGGAGTGTCATTTGGCTGGGTCACCAGGCCCAGTCTAGGTTTGCTGTTGGCCCTGTGGGGGCCTGAGCTCCATCTTCTCCATCTTCAGTTTCCCTGTCTGCCATGGAGGAGCTTAGGAAATATGGCAGTCTCCTGCCTCTCCTCAGGCTCCTCCATCTGCTCCGGAGCTGTAGCAGCTATGGCCTCAGACCTGCCAGCAACTAGCTCCATCCTTGGGCCCCAAAGCTACCCTGAGGTAAAAGGCTAGGGGCCACCCCACACAGAGGGATGGCTGGCAGGAATGGTATGAGCCATGGCATCGTGGCACTCCCTGCAGGTGATCTCTACCCGCCCTCACTTCTCTGCCTGTGATGGCCTAGCATCATCCCTGGCTTCTTGTCCCAAAACAAAATACAGTTAACAGTGAGCCCAGGCCTGACACCCGCTGGTCCCTTGTCTCCTATTGTCCCTGGCCCTTGACAGGCCCTGGTCCTTCCTCTTTACTATTTACTGTGTCCCTAGCCCCTGGCACACAGCTGGTCTTTAGGGACTGGGGGGGCAAGTGTATGGATGAGCAATGACAGAGGACAGAGCTTCTCAGACTTTGTTTCTAATCCTGTGTACACAGTATGTATTCTCAGTGGGCCTCAACCCTACACCTATGAGGTGGGTGATGGGCATCTGGGGAAAAGAGAGAAGCCATAGGCTGCCATCACTGTGGAAGGAGAAAGGTCCTAATTGGAGTCACCCTATGGCCACAGGCCTCAGCACTGGTTCTCCAGCATAGGGAGACCTGAAGCCCAGGCAGCAGTGTGCGATACCATTTCTGGACCAAGCTGCCCACCTGAGAGGGCCCACCTTCCCTATAAATGGCTTTATGAACAGCGAGGTTTGGGAACAGCCTCAGATAAAGTTGTCACAGCAGATGGCGCTCAGATATGGTTTCTGATGGTTATCAGCCCACAGAGTCGAGACACTGACCTCTTTGTTGGGGGAACAGGAGCAGGCTCAGATCCACAGGAGAATTTAAAGTGGCTGATGTCGTCCTAGGCTGGGGGGGTAAGGGGAGCTGGAGCCAGGAAGGAGAGACAAATGATGGCTGGAGGGGCAGCAAATGGGACAAATGCCAGGGTGCTTCTCTGACCTAGACACACCTGAACAGACTGAAAGGAGCCCAGGCCATGCCGGGAGCTAAACTTCTCCTCCAGGGCCCTCGAGACCCAGACAGGGGGAAGAGTGACTACAAAACCCTGTCCCAAGCCCCAGCGCCCCCACCCCCGGAAACAGAGAAAGGACCCCCTGCATGGAGGCCCAGGACATCTGTTTGGGGCAGCCAGGATCTCATGACCTGTTTCCCTGGGAACTTGATGTGATTATGAACAGTAGCCACTAGCTCTCTCCTAGCTCTGCTCCCCAAGGTTGCACCCCATGCCACAGTGCTGCAAGGGGGTGTAGTATGATGTTCCCTCCACAGAAAGAGCAGCTTGTGCAGCGTCAGCAAAGTGGTGCACCGAGCGTATGTTTTTATCATGCGGTGAACATGCTGCTCCAGAGAGCGATAAGCGTTAAACCGACCGCGAGGCTGTCAGTCTCAGTTTGAGGGTTTAGAAATATTGGGACGAATAATTAGATTTCATATCGTTACCACAGCACCCATCAGAGGATCAGGCAGATTAATTTTCTCACCCTCCTCCGCTCATTAATATTCATTAGAGTAGTGGAAGGCTGAGGCAGGGAGGGCTGGACCCAGCCACCTCACTGACAGCCATCTGCTCAGGCCAGGAACAGCTAGGCTGTGATAGGCAGAGGCCCCCAGTGTGGCTGCCCACACTGCATTACCTCTCAGGTTTACTCTGTGCTCTCCAACTGTGACCTAGAAGGCTCACCTACCCCCGGCATGGCATCCATGGGAGTCACCCTCCTGACATCAGCCGACCTGAAGTAGGCTCATACCTGGTTGAGAGGTGCTATCCTTCAAGCATAGCATAAGCAAGCAGCCATGGCAGTGTGCGCAGCTCTGAGGGCTTCCTGTATCCTCATATTCCTCGGTGCCCAGGGCAGAAAGGGCCACGAGAGGGGAACGGCCTCCCTAGCCCCCAGCTCTCCCCTCCCTAGCGATGGTGGCAGGACAAGAGGGTTTACTTCCCCTAACATGACAGCAACTTTGTCATGTGTGTCTCACCCTGCTGGTATACAGGAAACGAAGGCCAGGCCGGAGGTGTAGGTGTCACCTGCTGGGACTCTAGGGCTCCCCTTCAGAGCCAACTTATCTCCACTCTCTGCTCCATGGCAAGCCACGTGGCAGCAGGCAGGTGACGTGGAAGCCACCTGGCTGGGCTGTCCTGACCTCATGGGACATAGTCACTGGGAGTTCCCAGGTAGTAGGCCTTATCTTGTTGGCTCTGTATATGCCATGTGAATGGGATCTGTGAAGAGTTGGTCCACAGGGGTCACAGGGGTCACAGGGAAAAGGTCAAACCTGAACTATACCCTGATGTTTGGCCCCAGAGCCTATGTGGGTACCACACACAAGGAAACCCAGGAATGCAAAGCACTGTCGTGGCAGTGCCCCGTACAATCAGCAGCCTGTTTCTTCTCCTATTCCAGCCAGTTGGTGGTTATCTTTCCTACCCAGTGAGCCCATCACCATGAGCACCACAGCGGTTCTTAGGAGCCTGGGAGTGAGCAGGGGCTCTGGGCCTTGGCTTAAAAGTTCCTGGGGTGCAGGTTTCTGAGTGAAAGGCGTTTCTTTGAATAAGACAGCCAGTGGCTGACAGAATAATACATGGGCCTGCTCTACTTTTACATAGTGCCTGAGTGGCTGGGTCCAGGAGCTAGGTAAGAGGCAGCCCCACAGATGGGGAGATGCCCTGGGTGACAGTAGCCACCCACCCTCCTAGGACAAACAGGACTGACTGGGCCTCTGCTGCCCCTGCCTTCCAGCCTGGGCTGCACAGAGATATGACCATGTATACTTCCTCTGCTCCTGGGCTGAGAGCCAGGGTTTAGGGGGCAGGAAACAAGCAGCTTCGGTGGCCCTGGGGGGGCTGAGCCCAGAGCTCTTTCCTTCCAGGTTCAGACTGAGCTGCAGAGGAAGTGTGTGGCACAGCCCTAGGCTGGAACTTCTAGCCCCAGCCCCCTACCCTTTACTCTGACTCAGCTTCCTGGCCCACATTATGGTGAAGAGAGCACAGAGCCTCGGCTACCCACTACCCCTCACTCCTCAGCGACACAGCTGTCTTGGGTTGGGGCAGCCAATTCCAGGGAAAGGACAGTGGTTTCAATGGATGGACAGGGGTAAAAGTTCCCCTCCCCCCTTTCTCTCTCTTTCTCTTTCTCTTTCTCTCCCTCTCTCTGTTCCCTGCAGGCATCCAGCAGTTATGTGGCATATAACCTCGGTGCCAGCAGCTCTGCTATTGTTGCAGGAAGGGAACACATACCTGCAGGCTCTAGATTCACTAGCTGGGTGCCCTTGGGCACACTGCTTGATCTCTCTGGACCTTTGTTCCCAAAAGAGACTAATGCCTCGCCTTGGAAGGCACGGCTCCCTGCCATGCGTCCGGCTATCATAGTGTCTGAACCACACAGGTCCTACTGCTATGAGCTGTCAGGCTACCGACCACCACTACGCTACCACACAGCAAAGCCCATCCGGCACTCCTATGTAGGCTGATCCTTTCCTACCTCTGCTTTTCCCTAGGGCCCTGCTGTAACCCTAATGGTGAATGAGAGCTGCTGGCTAAGGATGCTACCCCAGGCCCTAACTGAAGAAGAAGCCAACTCAGAGATCTACAGGAAAGGTCTGTGTCTCGTGCCTGCCTGCCTGCCTCCCTCCCCACTAAGGTCTTTCAGAAGGCAGGGTCACTTGGCTCTGTCTGGTCCAGCTCTTTAAAGGGACATCAGTTTATCTGAGTGACAGTAACAATCCAACTGCCTGAGAGAGCACCTCCGAACCCCATCTGAGAGGATGTTGGGCAGTCTTTGGAGCTGCAATCCCAGGCGAATCATACCCACTGACACAAGAGCTAGAAGGGCCACACTGGGCCGAGACTGAGCGAGGAGAGTGTCCGGGGCCCACTGAAGGCAGCAGCCTAAGGCCCATCCCTGGGTTCTGCTAGCCCAGGCTCGCTCAGAACCAGACACACCCCTTGCTCCTTGTGGAACTTGGGCGAGTCCCTCACCTTCCAGGCTGCTGCTCCATTGTAGGAAATGGGGAAGAGGCTGTGGCCAAATCATTTCATTCTACTCAACGCCCCTCCCTGTGCAACCTTCTGAGAGTTGGGGGTGCAAAGTGTGGGGGGTCTGTCTTCCCTCAGCTCATCCTGTTTGCTAAAATGTTCTCGGAGTTTTGTCCTCGAGGTAAGCTCCTGAGTAGCCCCTCAGCAGAAGGAGAGCTCCTTTCCAAAGTTTCAGAGGTACTGAGAGTTGAGGTTGAGTCCGTGGGACCTTTGCCAATACTTCATGCTCTCTGCAGGGCACAGGGGATCATGTTCCCAACCCTACCAACGGGTGGTCTAAGGACCAGAGAGAGCAGCCAGAAGGCAGCTTGTACTAGGAAGGAGCACGCCCCAACATCAGACTGGATGTTGGCAAGCAATCAGCCGTGGGCTTGCACCACCAAGCCTGACCTGCCCATAGGCTTCTACAACACAGTTCTGCCCAAGTGGTTCTGCCACAAAAGACAGAGATCCTTATAGGGCTGATGCTGATAAACGTGACATGATCTGGGTGGGGCCTACAAACAGGGTCACAGTGACCACAGAAATCCTGTGGACATTGACGAGTGGTTTTTCCTGCATCACTTGCCCCATAATGGGATTTACACAGGCTCTACCCTACAGCTCAGCTCCTACTGCCACCTTGGGACATACATACTCCCCTTTCTTTTCCCACCTTCTGCTGGGAGTGGCCACTGGCTTGAGACTGAGACCAGAAGTGTCCCTACCCACAGCTCACAGGGAAGTGCAGCCTTCCAGGAGTTCCAGGCCATGAGGCAGAACTGCTGGCTCAGGACACCTGGGTTTTGTTGATCACGGCTGCCCTCTACAGGCTACTATGGGAACAGCACCTGGCCCATTCCCAACAGGTTGAAAACCTGCCTGTTCTGGAGCCCATTGCATTGGGACACCCACTCTACCCCAGCCAAGTGATTACATAAGATCCCCCTCAATTATCCCTGCCAGTCCCAGACCTACCCTTTTACTGGATATGGAAGCTCCCCCAATCCTTGCCTCAGACACAGGATATAGCACACCACAAATCCAGCCAGCCAAGACTGTGAACCTGAGTGCAGCCATCTCCTGCTGTTTGCCTAGCCTCACTCAGCCCTGGCACTACAGTGGGGCCCCAGTGTAGACAAAGTAGAAGACAAAGGGAAGACTCCCCATTAAAGGCCCAGAATCATTGGAGCCAGCATCAGAAGTGTCTGTACCCCACAGATGACGCCCTCTGGTGCAGGGTTACCAAAGTGGTGCCTTCGGGTGGACTACTACATGTGCTCCTTGTCACCGAGCCCCACGGTACTCCCAGACACCCCATGCAGGAACCAGTAGAACCTGGAGGCTCTGCCCCAGTGCACACAGACATCCAGCTGCTGCCCCAGCAGGCTGGCATGGCATCCATCCTTGCCACGGCAGTCATCAACAGTAAGTATGAGACTCCCCGGGGCAGGCTTTGGGTGACACTCAAGTCAAAGGTCAGGGCAGGTCCTGGGTGTCCAGCATGCAAAAGATTCAGTTTCTACACTCTCGAGTGCACGAGTGCGCGCACACACACACACGGGGTGGGGGTGGGGTGGGGGCGGGGCAGGGGAAGAATTATGCTCTAGTAAGACACTGAACTGAAGGACAGCACCCAGCTAACACAGGGTTACCTAGAAGACTGCACATGGCCTGCTGCCATAGACAGGGCTCAGCCTCCAAGGGATTGGGTTCAGGCCCCATGAGAAACATACAGTAGAAAGAGAAGGTGGCGGCAGGCGGAGGGGTGGCGGTGGCGGTGGGGGCTGGTAAGAGATACCCAAAGGCTGAGTGCCCCCGTCCCCTGTGCAGGGACAGGAGAATCCCCAGAGCCTGGGTGAGTCCTACAAGGAGACAGGGCCTTCAGGGACACAATGAAAGGGGAACTAGGCCACCCAAAGCTTTGACGGCCTGGAGCTGTCAAGGCCAGGCTTCGCAGGCCAGTCCCTACCTCATCCCCACTTGTATACCCCTACCAGAGGACGTCTTCCCCTGCAAAGACTGCGGGATCTGGTACCGTAGCGAGCGGAACCTGCAAGCCCACCTGCTCTACTACTGTGCCAGCCGCCAGCGTGCGGGCTCCCCTGTCTCAGCGACGGAAGAGAAACCCAAGGAGACCTACCCCAATGAGCGTGTCTGCCCCTTCCCTCAGTGCCGAAAGAGCTGCCCCAGCGCCAGCTCGCTGGAGATCCACATGCGCAGCCACAGTGGTGAGTGCCCCATGCCTGCCCTGGCCTATCCAAGCCCAACTGGTGGTCAGGAAAGCTTGCTCTGCCACTGTGTGCCATGCAGCTCGCTGTCCCTCCCACAGCCCAGCACAAGGCTTACCTGTGGCTATATGCACACTTAATCAAAGACCGGGTGTGCGCTTGACCCTGGGAAGCTTGTGGCTGATGTGAAACCAAAAAGGGCTTCCTTGTCATTGGGATCTGTCTCCACGTGCCAGGAGAGCGCCCCTTCGTGTGCCTCATCTGCCTGTCGGCTTTCACCACCAAGGCCAACTGTGAACGCCATCTCAAGGTGCACACGGACACGCTCAGCGGTAGGTGGGCTGGAGGGGGCCGGGATGGGGTCTCTGGGGCTAAACCTCAGCCCCAGGAACCTGACTGCAACAGCGTGGCCTACAGGTGTCTGTCACAACTGTGGCTTCATATCCACCACAAGGGACATCCTCTACAGCCACCTGGTGACAAACCACATGGTGTGCCAGCCAGGCTCCAAGGGTGAGATCTACTCACCAGGGGCTGGACACCCAGCAGCCAAACTTCCTCCAGGTAAGCAGCCATCCTGGGGCCTCACCAGCCCTCTGATAAGTGCGTGTGTGTGTGTGTGGGTGGGGGGGGTGTCCATAGTCAACATGTGGTGTCCTTGTCAAGCCTTAAATCCCTTCTGCCTACCACATCCTACCCAGGGCCTGCCCCGGGCCTGACATACAGCCCTATGTCCTTATAGACAGCCTGGCAGGCTTTCAACAGCACTCACTGATGCACAGCCCCCTGGTTCCTGCTGACAAGGCACCCACCCCATCCTCAGGACTGGACAGTAAGGCCCTGGCCGAAGTCACCAACGGAGAGACCAGAGTGCCCCCCCAAAATGGGGGCAGCAGTGAGTCTCCTGCAGCCCCCAGGACCATCAAGGTGGAGGCTGCAGAAGAGCCTGAAGCCGCCCGTGCCTCAGGTCCGGGAGAGCCAGGTCCCCAGGCTCCGTCTCGGACACCTTCACCACACAGCCCCAATCCAGTCAGGGTGAAGACCGAACTGTCCAGCCCCACGCCTGGCTCTAGCCCGGGGCCGGGAGAGCTAACAATGGCCGGGACGCTCTTCCTGCCACAATACATGTTCGGTCCGGACGCGGGCACAGCCGCCGTCCCTGCAGCGCCACAGGCCTCGGAGATCCTGGCCAAGATGTCCGAGTTGGTGCACAACCGGCTACAGCAGGGCGCAGGGAGCTCCGGCGCGGCGGGAACACCCACTGGCCTCTTCCCGGGGACTAAGGGCGCCACGTGCTTTGAGTGCGAGATCACCTTTAACAACATCAACAACTTCTACGTGCACAAGCGCCTCTACTGCTCGGGCCGCCGCGCGCCCGAGGACCCGCCGGCTGTGCGCAGACCCAAAGCGGCCACGGGCCCGGCCCGCGCACCCGTAGGTGCCGCTGCGGAGCCAGACCAGTCACGCACGTCGCCGGGGCCAGGGGCACGTGAGGAAGAGGCGAGTGGCGCGACCACTCCTGAGGCCGAGGCCGCGGGTCGGGGCAGCGAGGGTAGCCAGAGCCCGGGCAGCTCGGTAGACGACGCAGAGGACGATCCCAGCCGCACGCTGTGCGAGGCCTGCAACATCCGGTTTAGCCGCCACGAAACCTACACTGTGCACAAGCGCTACTACTGCGCCTCTCGCCACGACCCGCCGCCGCGCCGGCCCCCCGCACCCACGCCAGCTCCGGGACCCGGGGCTCCAGCGCTGACCGCCCCGCCCGTGCGCACGCGCCGGCGTCGCAAGCTGTACGAGCTACCCGCAGCCGGCGCCCCGCCCCCAGCAGCAGGCCCCGCCCCTGTTCCCTCCCCCACTGCGGAGCAGCCGTCTTCTCCGAGACCCGGGAGCGCAAACGCCGGCCCCATCCCCGCACCCTCTCGGAGCCCCGTCCCCGACGGCCCCATAGACCTGAGCAAGCGGCCGCGTCGCCAGAGCCCGGATGCACCTACTGCTCTGCCCGCGCTCGCCGACTACCACGAGTGTACCGCGTGTCGCGTGAGCTTCCACAGCCTCGAAGCTTACCTGGCTCACAAGAAGTACTCGTGCCCCGCCGCGCCTTTGCGCACCACCGCCCTCTGCCCCTACTGCCCACCCAACGGGCGCGTTCGCGGCGACCTGGTCGAGCATTTGCGCCAGGCCCACGGCCTGCAGGTGGCCAAGCCGGCGGCCAGCCCGGGCGCCGAGCCCCGCACACCTGCGGAGAGTGCTCCGCGCAACAGCCCCGACGGCCGCGCACCGCGCTCTCCTTCCCCTGCCCCGGAGAATACGCCTTCTGACCCAACAGAGCAAGGTGCTCGGACACCCTGCAAGGGCCCGCCCGCTCCTGCTCCTGCGCCAGGTGGTGGTGGCGGCGGCGGCCACCGCTACTGCCGCCTGTGCAACATCAGGTTCAGCAGCCTGTCCACCTTCATCGCACACAAGAAGTATTACTGCTCATCTCACGCCGCCGAGCACGTAAAGTGAGCCTGTGGGGTCGCACCGCCGGGACCCTTGACACTTAATAAAGACATTCGGTGTGATAAATCCGCTGGCGGGCCGGCCTGTTGTCTTAGATCTGGTGGGCCTCATTCTATACCCCAGCCTGTGCAGACTTGCAAAGGGCACCCCACTGTTTCCTCCTGGACCTAGCCACTCCAGGGGCTCAACCGCCCCGCAGAGCTCTTCTCTGCTTCTAGCTCATCCGCAGCCCTGCCAGAATCTGCATCCAATTGCACACCACTAGGGAGAATGAAAGCTTGTTCTTGCTGAGTCTTCGAGGAAGGGCACCAAGTCCCAAAGTGCTCCTCCCTTCACAACTGGGGTGGATACTTAAGACTACAGAGTTGGACCTGGGTGTACCACCTGTAGTCTGTTGCTGGCTCGCTATAGGCCACGGCTGGCAGAACCCAACCAAGGGCAGTCTAGCCACTGCTTTGGCCTCTCTGCTTGGTCCCCTGAGAAAGTAAACATGCCGTTCTCCAACTCTGTCAGTCTTAACCGGCAGCTGTGGAGGCTGAAAGTGAACTCTGAAAAATACCTCTGGGGACCTGGGGCCTGCTGGCCAGTCCGCCTCTCACACAGCCTTCTAAGGTGGCCTTGCTCTTGGGCCTGGGTTTACACAAGAATAAATATTCCTGAGAGACCATTTCACAGGCCCTGCCCAATTTACCACAAGGGGTACAGTAAAAGCCATACCTTACTAGTAGGAGTTACCAAGAGCCCCCCAGGTCACCTGGATCCCAGGGGATTTGGCTAGCAAAGGGCCCAGAGAAGTCAGGCAGCCTCTATCTTGGGCCCCCTCTTCACAGAAGCCAGCCAGATGGGAAATCTGCACACACTGACCGCTAGCAGTTTAAACAGTTTTACAGTGTGCACCTGAAGTTGTTTGAAGGTGATGGGGACATCAAGGAAGTTGGCTGGTGGGTAAATAGATGCTTGAATGAGAGAAGGGCCAAGGTGATCCCCAGCCTCTCCCTTCGCCCCATTTCATACACAGTTGCAGAATTCTACCACACGTTCACCATATCATCCAGTCCTGCCTCAGTTTCCATGCCTGTAAAATAGGATTGAGACCCTTTCTGAGAACTCAGAGAGGGACTTTGTGACTGTCACCCAGGCTGAGCTGCAGGTCAGGCTGAATGTACCCTGGTACCAGGAGGTTCCCCCCACCACACTTGCTGTCCACACCTTGGGCTGTAAGAGAGTGTTACCAGGTCTCGGGCGGCCCTATGAGCTTCATGTGGCCCCTGCAATGAAATGCTGGATCCTGCTGTTTCCCACAGTGGATATGGCCGGGAGACATCAGCTTAGACCTGAGCATGTGCTCAGTCCACACACACACCTGTGCTTAGAACTCACTGCATCCTGGCAGGCTTCCACAGATGTCAGCAATCCCTGTGCACCCTCAAGTTCATGACTCATTCTTCTTCCCCCCAAAGTCCCCTTGGCCTAAGGGGTTTCCAGCACCTGCTCTCTGGTCTCTGCCCCTCACTTCGCAGACCTCCCCTGGGTGTCTGTCCCCTACATGAGAGACCTGTCCCAGCCTCCTTTCTTAAGATCTGCAGAGGCCGTGGGCACTGGGACACCCCTGAGTTTGTCACCGGTCTGGCCATACCTCTTCACTCTGGCTGTTGACTTCCTGCTGAGGGGTATTACCCCATTTCCCTAGGGCACATCCCCCTACCCCCACCACATGTGAACCCTCTGCCCCTGGTGGTATAGTGATGATGGTGAAAGTGATGAAGGCACCAGCCCTGCCTGCTGCACTTTTTGTAGCTGTAACTCCATGTTAGCCTTCATCTCATACCCCTAGTCTGTAACATTCCTCCCAGTCTCCTCTTAAGGGCCCCATCCACATCTCCCCAGAATGCCACACTTACTCCCACCTTCCTGATGCTCATGTCCAAGGCCTGGCCTCTGGCCTCAGTCATTCCATAACCACCTTTCTCCACTCTCGCAGAGCAGACTGCCCTCCCTTGCCTTCACCACGCAGGAGGCACAGGGCCTTTCTCTGGTCCCACTGTCAGAGAAGCCCAACCGTGCTCAGTCTACCCTATGCCTTAGTTACAGGTCTCTATAGATCACTAGCTCTTGCCTAACCCTCCCGCCCCTCACTGTATGGCCTGCAGCTGGTCCTCAGTCACAGACCCCAAGATTGGACACCATCGGGTCTGTGTGTCTTCCCACCTCCCAAGTAAACCACCCACGTCTGCTCCTCATGTGTGCAGCCAACACCATAGCCACTGCTGCGATCACTACCTAGTACCGAGGAGCCTGCTTGCTAAGCCACTCTGGCTTCCTTCAGCCCTGCCTGGCACACTCCTCCCTTCAAGATAGCCTCAGATCACCATGGTCTGCCTCCTCCCAGTGCCCTGCAGGCAAGATACCCTCCACTCCACCCTCTGGTCTCCCTCTCAACACCCCACTCTGCTGTAGGCCTGTGTTGGCCAAGCTGCAGCACCGAGGCTTGAAGGAAGCCATCTGCCCTTGCACCACCTCACAATGCCTGGCCCATGCGCATCCATGAGATGACACAGGGGACGGCACTGCCCTCAGGCCCTCATCTCTACCAGGTGTACAAGCCATCTTCCCCAAGCCCTGGGATTACTCCATGGGTAGGGACATCGAGGCTCAGTGGTGCTGAGCCCCTGCCAGAGCACCTCGGCTACAGTTGGGCTTTAGCAAAGTTGGCTGGCCTGCCCCCTGCACTGGAGATCTTAAGCAGGACCTCCCCAGGCCTAGCATTTACCTGCATAGAGTTCAGCCCTGTTGAAATCCACCCAACTGACCAGGGAAGGGTTGGAGTGGGAGGGCCATGCTGCAGGCAATCCTTCCCTTCCAAAGACTCCATATACGTGTCTGGTTGAGGCAATATATACCATCCATTGGACCTTCTGGAGACCCCCATTTAGATCCTTCTCCCTTCGCCAGCAGATCATGACCCAACCACCCACAACCCCACCTACCAAATCTTGCTCTTGGTTTTAACACTAGTGGAGACTCAGGACAGTAGAGGGCCGTGATGGCTCACAGGAGGGCCCGGTGGGCCTGCCACCATGCTTAGCTATCGTTGCCTGCCCGCCATTAAGGGTATGCTACAACCCTTGAGGAATGGAGTCATGAGAACCCCAAGTGCACAGATCCCTTCCCCTACCCATATTGATACATCCTGGACTTCTGGAGAAGCTCTGCAGACCTGAGAAGAAAATCGGAGGCTGGCGGCTCCTCAAGGCTAGAGGCAGGGGTGGGCATGCTTCTGTATGACCTGCTTCAGCATCACCTGAGCACATGTGCCACAGGGCTTCTAGGCACTGGGATTCAGGCCTGCACAGGGACCTCCTTCAAGTGTCCCGGCTGCTGCACAGGTGGGTGCACACTGTTAGCCCCTTCCTTGAAAGCCTCATGAGGCGATATAGTGCCCACCTGAGCAGACCTTTGGCCCCGGGGGAGGGAGGGGCCATGCTGAGAGAGGCGGAGCCAAACCCAAACTCTTATCCAAGGGAACCTGGTCCTTTAAGTGGCAGCTCCACTCTGACCTATTTTGTCATTCACTCGTGCCAGGCAGTGGCAGGCCAACTGAGGCACACCCAAGGGCAGCTGGATGAGGCTTGTCCTGGAGCTGGTCAGAGTGAGCTGATTAGGGATTGTGGGGAGGAAAGAGTAACATCTTGGATGTCCTAGAAGTGGCCGGTGCATTCCGGTGGCTCCAGGCGCATGTAAACACCCTGGGCTGGAACCCAGCCTCTCCTCTCCAGCCACAGTGGGGCTCCCAGGTGTTTCAGGGTAGATATTCTTCTGCACCCTCACGTCCACTCCTAGAGCCTAGTGGATCCCATAGATGTAGGCAGTGAGGCCAGGGCACCCTTGGGGCCCAGTATCTATCTTCCTGTCTTTAGCGTGCCTAGTCGCCATTTTAGGACTGGGTGCTCGTCGGCTCCTGCTACACTTTAAGTTCCTAGCATCTTTATATATTTTACACCCTATCTTTCATACATCTGTTTTACCTTCCTATTTCCCTTGGGGTTCATTGGGCCTTTTCTTCAGCCTTCTTCCTTACTGTTTAAATTTTTTATTTAATTTTGAACCGTTTTAGATTTATTTTATGCGTGTGAGTGTTTGGGGGTGACCAATCCTCCGGAGTTAGAGTCATAGATAGTTATGAGCCACCGTGTGTATGCTGGGATATAACAATGTAGCCCTGGCTGGCCTGGAACTTGGTATGTAGACCAGGCTGGCCTCACACTCAGAGAGCGCTACCTGCCTGCCTCAGCCTCCTTAGCAGTAGGATTAAATGCATACGTCACCACGGCCAGCTTAATTTAGGATTTTTTGTGTCTTTTTTTTTTTTTTATTGTAGGGGCTATTTTAACACTCTTGCTGCATGATTCTATATCCTAAAGCATTAATGTCTGCACCCCTCCATGACAGGAACCTCAGCATCATCAGAGTGAGCCACATTGTGATATTATTGTTCTCAGTCTGACTGGTTTGACTATAAACTGCATGCTTTTGTTAATGCTGCTGCTGGTGGCGTTTTGAGAGGAGGCGGAGTCTTGTTCTGTGGCTCAGGCTGACCTAGAACTCACGACCCCCACACCTCCTGAGAACTGGCATTGCCCCTCGATGCTTCATTGTTATTTTAGCATCTAGGTTTCCATGGCAGTATCTAGCTGCCTTCCCTGAAAGAGCCCAGCTGAGTCTCTGCCTAGGCCCCTGTGGTCCTTGCACACCCTTGTCCTTCTAGAGTGTGACTCCCGCTCAGGAGACACTTTTCTATTCTTGGGACTATGACACACAGGTCCTGTGACCCCCTTGCTGCCATAGGAAAGACGTCCCCACCCTGCCCCCTACAGGCAGAACCTCAGAATGTCTCTCCAACTCTGCCACATTTTAATGTCTGCAGAGCTTTGTATCATGTCTGTTCTCTCTCTGCTGTTTGTCTTGCTTCCCTGATCTCACACATCTCCTCTTCCATAGATATTATGTTCTCTGGCTAACTCTGGAGCAAAGCACCCACACTGAATTTTCTTCTCCGCCCGTTCTGAACTATTCTTTTATTTTTACTCCTGGTGTTCACAAGGTTGCAGAACTTCTGATAGGTCTCCCTCTAGCTTGGCTGTTGGAGGCCCTCTGTCTCTACTGTAGTGTGGGCTCCTGTGGAAGGCTCCTGTGGTTGTTTAAACAGAGGTCCCAGGCTAGTGGCTTAAACAGTACATGTGGCCCTAATGCTGTCACAGCAAGCTGAAAGAGTCAGTAGAGCAGGGCCTGCCCAAGACTCCGAGGAAAAGATGCTCCTTGATTTCTATAGCCTCTAGAACAGTGGTTCTCAACCTGTGGTTTAACCCTTTGGAGGTCAAATGACTCTTTCACTGGGGTCCTTCAGGCCATCAGAAAACACAGCCATTTACATGACAACTCATAACAGTAGCAAAATTATAGTTACAAAGTAGCAACAAAAATAATTTTATGATTGGGGGTCACCACAACTTGGAAAACTGTAGGTTTTTTTTTTTTTTTCAATTCTCCTGTAGTAACTGTCGTCTCTGAGGCTCACTAGGCCCTCCATGCAATCTTATCTAGGCCTAGAATATTCTCAGCCTCTGAGACTTACTGCTGAGTAAACCCACCGTGTCTAGTTCTTTCTGGGCTCTGGCTGTCTGGTTTAACTCTGGCTCAGATCTCTTTTCCAAGCTGGCTGATTCAATCTGGCTTCTCTCTCTCAGCCTCTCCTGAATTGTTCTGCTTGGGCTCATACTAACTTTGGCTCTTGCTAATCTTCTGGCTTCTTCTCATTCTCTGGCTCATTCTGTCTTCACCTATGTCTAGCTTGTTCTCTTTCTGCATCCTGTCTCTCTGTCTCAGTAAACCTGCCTCTTCTCTGCACTGTCCCTTAAGTAGCCTCCCTTTCCTCTCTCTTAATGTGAGAGTTGGGCGGACCCTATTCTGTCAAACCTTTCTCTCATTTGTCACTTTGTCTGCCACTCAATTAAACATCACTTTCAAACATGGGTGCTTCCTTCTACAAAGTAACTTTACCTTCATTGTTTGGGATTAAAGGTGGGTACTAAAGACATTGCTGTGTTCCAGGCAGAGAGATTAAAGGTATGTGCTAAGGGCTGAGCCACACCACAACTAGAAAGAGGCTTTTTTCAGTAAATACACAATTTGGGGGTTCATGGTGTGATGAAATATCCTGGAATATCTCAGTATTAGGGAGATTGAAACCCACTCCCCTGGAAGTTTCTACATTCCTTAGCTAGTGGCTCCTCCCTCTTCAGAGCCAAGACTCTGCTCTCTGTCCTGCCTCCTCTACTGTTAAAGGACTTGTCACCCCTCACTTAGCCAAGAGTATATGATAGTTTAACTATATGTCAACTCAATTCTTATTTTTTCTTTCTTTCTTTCTTTTTTTTTTTTTTTCCGAGACAGGGTTTCTCTGTGTAGCCCTGGCTGTCCTGGAACTCACTCTGTAGACCAGGCTGGCCTCGAACTCAGAAATCTGCCTGCTTTGGCTTCCCAAGTGCCGGGACTAAAGGTGTGTGCTACCACCACCCAGCAACCCAGTTCTTACTTGAGATGGGCTATAAACATCTCCAAGGTCATTCTGCCACCCACACCTCACCCCCTCTCTTTTTCTACCTCTGTCCGTCTCTCTGAATGCATTTGCTGTAGGTGTCTGAGGTGGTGTCTTAGTTAGGGTTTTACTGCTGTGAACAGATACCATGACCAAGGCTACTCTTATAAGGACATTTAATTGGGACTGACTTACAGGTTCAGAGGTTCAATCCATTAACATCAAGGCAGGAATATGGCAGTATCCTGGCAGACGAGGTACTACATTTTGATCTGAAGGCAGAAGATTGACATCCAAGCAGCTAGGAGAAGGATCTCAAAGCCCACCCCCACAGTGACACACTTACCTACTCCAACCAAGCCACACCTCCTAATAGAGCCACTTCCAGAACCAAGCATATTCAAACAACCACAGTGGGTATTGGTGAACCTAAGTGCTCTGGCTCACGGTGCTGGGCTACATTCCAGGCTGCACAGGGACAAGAGGGCTGAGCTGGGGCACACCGTGAAGCCTGGGCACTCTACAGGACTATACACCCACACTACTGGAGGGCACTGCAGTCACATATAGAGTCCCCATTTTCCTCCATAGGGATAAAGCCAGTGTCCCCTCTGGTGCGTCCAATACAGCTCCAGGCAGGCATGATGTGTACTGAGTGTGCTGACAGCTCTCACCATACTCAGCATTAGGTCAGACTCATCCAGCAAGCCCCTGACAGAAGTGGACAGAGATGTGGCTGACTTGCTATGGAAGGTGGCTTTCCATTCCGGCTTGTCAGGAAGGAGCCCCAGTGGAGTCTGTGTACCTAGCTGAGTGTCTCTGCCCTTCCTACCCTGCCTCATCACAGACACTGTGGCTCCCTTCAGCCCCCTAAGAAAACTCACTGGACAGGACAGGGAGAGCTTCAAGGGCCATGTTGTGTTTCTGGAGCACTCTCTTGTAGCTGGTCTTAGCTGCTTTGTGGATTCTTCTTTTTTTTTTTTTTTCCACCCTTCATCCCCCGGGTTCAACTCCTAACACTAGATAGGAGAGAAACAAGGATGTCCTACCATTTATATACCCTTGGAAAAGTTCCCAGAATTCCAAACATCACATAATCACAGAAACTATCTGCAGCTGGCAAAACCACGCCCCTGCTAAAGCACGAGGTGAATCACCGTCAGCTGTTGTGGACAATTCGAAGCAGCCCCATAACGCACACCTATTAAAATAAAAGCACATTCTTATGATATTTCTCTGCTTTTTAAAATAACCAAAATTCCAGAATTTTCAAAAACAACACTCCACTCTCTCTTCCCTGAGTAGAACCTGGGACAGAGAATCTAAGTACACCCAGGCAGTGCCGGCATCAAGGCTCACCGAGGACAACCCCAGAGTCAGCCTCATTTCTTCTATGGACCTCGTCAAATACATTCATCATAGGATCCTAAGACTTAGAACCCAGCTGGGGGCTCCCATGAGACACCCGCTTCCTAGAGGAAATTACCGGGTGTCTAAGGATAGACATCTCCAAAACTCCAGGGTCTGGGTGGTGGATGGACATGGCCCCTTTCGATGAGGGCTGGGCCTCCATGCTCACTGATGTCTCCCTGTTCCTTGCTGGGATGCGTTGTGTGTGTCCACAGGGTTAAGCAGGCTTCTGGCTATGCGTGTGGATGGTAAGTGAGAAACGAAGCCTAAGAGCTTGCTCTCACAGAGACAGACCTGCATCCTGTTCATCTGTTACTGAATCAGGGCTGGCATGTACCATAGTGCAGAACCTCGTTCCCAGCCTGGCCTCACCCATTATCTAATTGGCTCCAGCTCCAGTTCTGAAAGACTCCCCTAGGGATCCTCTTCCCTAGAGGAGCCCCCGTTGGCACTGAGAGCCCTGTCCTCACCATCACCAGGGCTCTACCTGCACTTTCTGGGGGAGATTCTGCCTAACACTCCCTAACTCCTCTTTCAGGACTGAGGCTCACCTCGCTGCTGTGCAGATGGGGTGGGTACCCAGCACCCTGATTCTCTAGCTCTACCACACCTCGCCTACCCCAGCACTGCCCACTTACACGGTGCAGTCTCCAGATGGAGCTCCATTCTCCGAGATGCACAGCACCTAGGCGTACCAGGCTCCCAGCTGAGAGCTCTATTCTCCCGCTGGCATGGGGTTCCACCACACACACAACACTCCAAAATCATAACAATGGTTGTGTTCAGATATATTAGTTTTAGCATATCTCAGAAATTAGCCAGCATCTAAAGCTTTCCAGGGAACCGAGAAGGTCGGTCCAGTGTTGTACAGTGGAGCATGAGCTGGGCCATTAGCAACAGAGACGCTGAGAGGCAAGGCAGGCTTAGGTCATTGGCTCGGCTCTCCACACACAGCCCTAAGTTTTCTGAGACACCTGTAACTAATGCCTGAAAACTAGGGTGCTTCTCTACAGATCAGAAATGAAAACTCCAAGTATGGCAGAGCTGTGTCCCTCTCCTGAGTCCTGGGGGGGAGGGGGCAGGGGGCGGTGCTCCATCCTGCCTCTCCTGCAGTGACTCTCGCTCTCTTTCACACATGAGCGTCTCCCTCTCCTCTGGCTCTCCATTTCCAACCCTCCCCTGTATAAGGACATCAGTACTGAATTAGGTTCGGTACTTAAAGTTCTTAACCCCATGACTTACACAGAGACTAGATTCCTGTGGTGGGGAGATCTGTCCCTACACACCCCCTCCCCCAAGCTCCTGGGCCCCACCAGTGTAGACTCACTGGGGCAATCTGCCTCC
>JADRCD010173302.1:0-10402 GCA_019843815.1 Montemys delectorum | reverse complement strand
ATCTGGAGCAATAAGTGTGCAGAAAATGGAGAGTAGATGTAATCATGTATCATTGTATATCTGTATTAACATTCAAAATAATTATTTAAAAATTAAAATATGAAGAAAGATACTGTGAATACATAATATTTTCATTAAAAGTGGACATATTTAACAGGCGCTAAGGGGGAAGAAAACCATTCTTGCTTGTTGCTGTGGCCAGTGGTTAGGTACCTATGTTCCAGTGAATGGTCCAGTAAATACATTTGTATTTACATCTAAAAACATGATCATGAATTGATAAATGAGACATCATGAAACTAGAAAACTTATGTAAGGCAAAGGACATAGTTAATAAAACAAATTGGCAACCTAGAGATTAGGAAAAAATTTTCACTAACCCCACATCTGATAGAAGGCTAATATCCAAAATATATAAAGAACTCAAGAAGCTAACCAAAACCAAACCAAACCAAACCAAACCAAACAAACAAGCAAACAAAAAAAAACCCAACTCAATAAAAAAAAAAAATGGGGTATAGAACTAAATAGAGAATTCACAACAGGAATTTCGAATGAGAAGCACCTAAAGAAGTATTCAGCAGGGCGGTGGTGGCACACGCCTTTAATCCCAGAGCCTCGGAGGCAGAGGCAGGTGGATTTCTGAGTTCCAAGCCAGCCTGATCTACAGAGTGAGTTCCAGGACAGCCAGGGCTACACAGAGAAACCTTGTCTTGAAACCTCCCCCCCTCCAAAAAAAATGTACTTGCTTCAGCAGCACATATACTAAAATTGGAATGATACAGAGAAGATTAGCATGGACCCTGCGCAAGGATGACACGCAAATTCGTGAAGCATTCCAAAAAAAAAAAAAAAAAAAAAAAGAAGAAGAAGAAGTATTCAAAGTCCTTGTGATCAGAGAAATGCAAATGATAATAACCCTGAGATTCCACCTTACACCAACCAGAAGGGCTAAGATAAAGACTTCAGGTGACAACACATGTTGGAGAGGATTTGGAGAAAGAGAAACACTTTCCATTAATGGAGGGATTAAGTCTGGTACAACCACTCTGGAAATCAATCTGGAGGTTCCTCAGAAAATTGGAAATAGATCTACCTGAAGACACAGCAATACCAGTCTTGGGAATATACTCAAAAGATGTTCCACTATGCCACAGAAAAACATGTTCCAATATGTTCATAGCCACCTTATCTGTGATAGCCAGAAGCTGGAAACAACCCAGATGTCCCTTACAGAAGAATGGATACAGAAAATGTGGTTCAATTACACAATGGAGTACTACTCAACTATTAAGAAAGAAACCATCCTGAGTTTTGCAGGCAAATGGATGGAACTAGAAAATATAATCCTGAGTGAGGTAACTCAGAACCAAAAGGACATGCATGGTATATATTCACTAATAATTGGATATTAGCAAAAAAAAAATGTACAGAATACTCAAGATACAGTCGACAGAACTCAAAAAGGTCAATAGGATGAAGGGCCCAAATTAGGAAGCCTCAGTCCCACTTGGGAGAGAGAAGAAAGCAAATACAAATGGGGAGGGAGGGAGCACCTAGGAGAGAAATTGGACAGGGTGGGGGAGGCAAGCAAAAGGGGAACCTGATCTGGTATTGGGTGAGGGAAAAGGACTGAAGCCCTAAGAGCCAGCCAAAAGAATGGTACAGGTAACCTGAGGAGGTAGGAGATTGGGGGGGAACCCTCCAGAATGCTCCAGAAACCTGGGAGGTGAGATACTCTCAGGACTCAAAGGGAGGGACCTTAGATGAAATGCTGAACTGTAAGGAGAGGGAACTTATAGAGCCCACCTCTACCAGGAAGACAAGGCACCAAGTGAGGGAGGGAGTTGCCATCCCACAGTCAAAACTCTCATTCATAATTGTTCCTGTCTGTAAGAACTGCAGGGATGGAAATGGAGAGGCACCTGAGGAAAGAAGTTCCAGAAACAGGCCTAAAGTGGGATCCAGCTCAAGAGAAAGTCTCAAGGTCTGGCATTATTACTGAGGCTATGGAGTACTCACAAAAGGGACCTATCATGACTGCCCTCTGAAAGACCCAACAAGCAGCTGAAAGAGTCAGATGCAGATATTTGCACCCAACCAATGGACAGAAGCTGGTGACCCCTGTTGTTGAATTAGGGAAGGCTGAAAGAAGCTGAAGAGGAGGGCAACCCTGTAAGAGAACCAGCAGTTTCTATCAACCTGTCCCCCCTAGGTCTCTCACATACTGGACCACCCACCAGGCAGCATATACCAGCTGATATGAGGAAGGCAACACACATACAGTAGAGGAATTCTAGTTCTGGGTTCAGTCAGAGAAGATGCACGTAACTCTCAAAGTGACTGGAGGCCCAGGGAGTTTAGAGGTGTGGTTGGGTAGGGGTGTGGGGTGTTGGGACATCTTAGTGGAGACAGGGGTTGGGGAGGAGATATGGGATGTGGACCAAGATGGGTGGAATGAAATATGGAGTGTAAAGAAATAAATGAATAAATAAAAGATTTTTTAAAAAACCATAAAAATAAGAAATTTTTAATCTCATCAAGAAATAGTATAATGAAAGGAAAGTCAAATATATGTGAAAGCCAATTTTGAATCATAAAAGGAAATGGAGATGTGATAATAAAGAGACATGGAGTAATTGACACACAGTTATTTATGTGCAGACTTGGTTACCTACAAGATGAGCGCTGCTCAGTGCTGCAGTACCACAATTCTTGCATTGTATGTTGTTTTGCAATTACATATGTACCAATGTATAACATACTAATTTAATACAAGGAAAATACAAGGAATTCTTCATTTTCTCCATCTTTAGGTATTGTAACTAGCAGTACTTAATAAATTCATTGATTCAGTTATTAAAAATTTTTATTAATCTCTTGATACAAAACATTATCTATATGATATATACATAATTTATATGTAGGGATTCTTTTGTTTAATTATCATTTTTGAGTATATTCTCTGTCCTTTGAGAATAAAATGGTCAATTTCTCCAAGTGCATACAAAATCTTAAGTGAAGAATATAGGTGCTTTGTTAAAAGTAATTCTCACAATATGGCTGTGCAATATCTTCTATTATTATTTTCATTATATAGTTCAAACAATTGAACTTCAGAGAATTTTACTTGTTTCCCCAAAGTCATCTATTTTTAAAACAGTGATTTTAACTCCAAATCTCATTTTATATAATTGCATGGTAAGCAAAGTTAGTCACATTGTTGGCCATCAGATATAGAAAAAAAATGTTTAAATCTTACATGATTCTTCTTCATTTTAAAGAGGTCATATGTTTCTACTTAGACTAAGATATTTGATTTAGCTTCTGGTCATTTGAAAATGCATTTGTAATCTAACATAAAAGGAAAATATTATAGCCTATGATTCCATTTTACATATCAACTATATTTCACAGTTTCTTCTTTTAACATTTAGGAATAGACTTGTAGATGGCTCTCTTTTGAAAAGAAATGTCACATTAGCACCTTAGGCATCTGCAATGTTACATATCTTTTTAGAACAACATTTCATAGAATTCAGATAACTTTTGAAAAAGTATTGTGGCAGGAAGAAAATGTGAAAAATGAGCTATGGGTTAGAATCATCAATGTAATATCCCTAAAAATAAGAACTGTGTTTTCTGGAAAGTTATACATTATTTTTAAATTCAATTATGTGTGTGTGTGTGTGTGTGTGTGTGTGTGTGTGTGTGAGAGAGAGAGAGAGAGAAAGAAAGAGAGAGAGAGAGAGAGAGAGAGAGAGAGAGAGAGAGAGAGAGAGAGTGATGGAGGTCTGTTAGCATCAGATCCCTTGGAGTTGTACTTAAGACATATGTGACCCTCCTGACATGGGTGCTGGAACACAGACCTTACTCTACTGTTAAAATAGATGGAAATCTTGACTACTGAGCCATCACTTCATTCTGCTCCCTACCTTATCCCATTGTTATTTTAAAAGGCAATGTGCACTCCTGAAACTCCTGATTTTCTAACACATTATTTTCCTGGATTACAGAGAAAGAAAATATTTTTAATTTAAGTATATGTGTAAATAGATAAATATAGAAAGATACTTCTATCTATCATGTTTTCTCATATTCTAGCCTTGTGCAGTTAACTCTTGATAAACCCCTTGATTTTGTAAAGATACACTTGATATGTTGTTACACTTGGTTAAAAAAGTTCATTAGTTTGAAAACCTGGAATTTCATGATTTCAATTTTTACATTCTTAATTAAAACATTATCTTAATTATTATTTATCCTTAAAAATGCCATATAATAATTTTGATGGCTATAATAAATTTTAAATTATTTAATAAATTACATATTAAAATAATCCATTACATTTATTATAATAAATGTAATAATTAAAACTACTTCTTTTTCTCTATCTTAAATGTTAATATGAAAATGAAAAAAGGACAATATATTCATACATTTGATATTCATAGTATAAGGCCTTACAATTCATTGTTAATTGGCAAATAGATTTATGATTTATATTTGTAGCTAGCAGAATTTCCTACACTGAATAATGACTTCATAACATTTATTTCAAGGTATTAACTTTTGTGTGTCATACCTGTCACTTATTTATTTATATATGAGTTACAGTTCACGTTATGTATTTAGAAACTTAATGTAGCTTACAATGTTACAGGTGAGCACAGCAGACCAGAAAATATTATGTATATAAAATTCTTTACATACACTGTCCTCCCCTTCCTTAGATAAATTTACTGTTGTAAACTGGGCAATGAATTAAGACCATAAATATCTGGATGCCAAAAAAAGTGTTTGATCCAATACCTTGCACAGTCCGTTGTTGGAGAAGAAATAAGACCTAATATGTTATATACAGTAAATACTAAATAAACATTTACTTAAAAACAGACAAATTTTGGACCTAGAAAAATATCCTCCAACACAATTCTCTGAACATTGTCTATTAGTGTCAACATGTTATGTAAATAATTGTATAAAGGTCATAAATCATATGAATTTTATAATAAAGATGATATGAAATCTTCCTGATGAACATTTTGTAGTATAATGCTTTGTCAATCCAATAAACTGAAATTAACAGAAGTCAGATATTGATGTTAAGAGTACAGATTTTAAATTTTTAATTAATTAGCATCACTAAAGGAATGTATACTAAAGTAGGAGTTGCCTACAGATGTAGTAGACCCGACGTTAATGAATGCTTGAGGAATAATCTAATGTTGTGGTTTGACTCATCATGTGCTGTATGCTGGGCTATGTTACAAGGGTATCTCAGGAGCTCTATGAGCTTTCACCTTTTGTTCTGGGTCACATACTGTCATTTTAAAAATCAGGAGTGTGATCTCAAAATTTACTACCCCTAGAAGAGAATAGAATGTAGAGTTCGGCTTCAGAAAAATTAAATGGTGTCAGGAAGCACACTTCACAGCACATATCGCATCACTGCAAGCATACTTCAAACTTATCAATGCCCTGCTCTTCACATTCCAATAGACAGAAATCTGCTGTAAAGTTAAACATTTCACCAACTGTCTTTCTAAGATTAGGCTCAGATTCAATTACTATATAACGTAGAGAAGTAGAAAGCATTTCATTTGTGGAATGTTAGATAAGAATATAAATAAGAAACATTTTGAAATTAAATTAGCCAAAGGGGATTGTAGTATCTACTTATGTATGAAGAGTGCTATAAAAATAATATAATAAATTATAAGATAAGATAAAATGAGAGAACTTGTCATCTCACCAAAAAGGTAGAATATAGAATTTTAAAGTGCTTTGTTTCAGCATTGTTAATTTAAATGGAATAATTATTGATATATTCATAATTTTATGTTTTATAAATTTAAAATATGTCAAGTATTAATTTCCTGTAACTCTTCATTTTTTCCCTGGAGATATAATTTCCTGTGTTACCCTGAATATTGGGATATTTCTTCTTAATATGTTCCTATATTCCTTCAATTGTAGGCTGGAGCAAACTTTATTTTTTCCTCTAGTAAAAAGACAACATTTGCTAAATATTATTTTTCTAACATCCTCCTTGAAATTTTAGCCATTCTTATATTCTAGACCATGATAAGCTTTTGTGTTTAACCCTGAGATCTTGTACATGGTTTTTACAGGTTTCCTCTTCCTAAAATTCTTATTTAACTGATGTCCTTTCTTCATCCTCAGGCTCTTCACACACTCTTCACACATTCTTGATGCTGAACTAGAACGCAAAATGCAATGGCTCTAAAACCATGTGTGCTTATGTCATTATCTCCTTACTTATCCATGAGCTTGCTATGTGAAAACAAAACAAAAACAAAAACAAAAACAAAAATCCCAAAACCAACCCAAAACAAACAAATAAACAAAACCCTAAACTTTTAAATTCCACCTCATATTCTCAGTTCCTATTTTCCAAACATAATGGTCCACAATACCAATCTTTCACTAAGAGGATATTGATATTTATATATGTGTATGAAAATATGTTTATCATTTTACAAGAGTTACATCATAGAAATATTAATGTAGGTGCTTTGACAAGACTCATTGCGATCTAGAAGTTTAGCTGAAACATAATCATATATAACACATCTTTGTTTAAATATTTAGATCTCAGCATGCCAAAAAATCTGTCCAAGTTTACTGATTTTTCTATAAGCATCTTATATCACAGATGATTTTTCTCAAAAAATACATTTATGATTAAACAAACTTAGAAAGTCATATAGTAAACTTAGTTTACCTCAAGGCTTTAATATGTTTGTGTTTGGAGAGTTATGAAAGGATTTTAAGTTGCTCTAATATCAGTATTTCTTAAATGTACCCAGCTGAAAGGGCATGACTTGATTCTCCTGTGGAATGATATAGATAATTCCATCCAGGTGCCTCAAAAGGGAGGGCTATTTTTTTCTGATATATCTTTAAGTTATATGTTGTTCATAGATAAAGATGATCCTTACATATTTATACTACATCTGTGATATTTATGAGTTACTCCATAGCACTCAAAGTGAGGGGTGAAGTAAAGGTTTCTTAATATATTTTTAAGAAATATTTTCTTAAAATATTTCTAAATCAGATTTATGCATGCAAACTATACACTAACAGAAATCAGCAAATATCCTGATATTTATCATTTTTGATTGCTATATTTGCCTTATCAAGCATCAACTGGGAAAAGCCACTATGAGTGCTTCTCTCCAGACATACCGTTCTTTCAAAGTAATGACTACTCTGAAAATCTGTCCCTCTCTGTCTACATTGACTCATAGACCTCTGTCACAGAGGTGAAGTCATAGAGAATTTCAAAGTCTTCCTTCCTGGGCTAGTGCTTGTAAAGTTCTGTGGCTACAATTTAGGGAAACAATCATAGAGGGCTCCATAGAGGAATTTAAATAATCTTTCTCTTTCTTACTTAGTCTTTCCTAGGTTTTATATAGAGAGTTCAAGTTAAGTGTCTGTAAAACAAGATCAAATTCCTTAAATTCTGAGTGTGCTCTTGTCAAAATTAAAATCTTCAACCTTAAAAAAAAAATCTTTCAACTACCTGTAGAGTTATAACTGTAAATATAGATAACTCTGTATTGCTTCTTAAACTAAATCAATAATAATAATAATGGTAGTGATAAGAAGAAATTTATGTAAAGCAAATGGAAATCTAATTAATAACTTAAAAGGATATTAATAAGTCATGTATCCATAAATTAGGTGACATATGTAAATCATGATATTAAATATGAATAAGCTACTCATCCCTGAAGACCCCAGTGTCTGATTAGTTTCGATGAATTAGACATTCATATAGAATTAGAGATTGATAGATGTAAATCCTGCATTGAAGATCCTTGAGAGAGTATTCTTCAATACTGTGCATTAAAAAATAATTACCACATTGTCATGAAATCAATAACTTATCCCTACATACCATGTTGATATTTATTTCCTTTTATATAAAATACAAATCAGTAAAGAATGAGTAAATATGGAACATATTATTTCAGCTTGGCAGAACAAAGATTTTTAAAATATCAAATTTGTATGAACCATTTTGTCCATAATTATAATTTATTTGTTCTTTAAAGACAAAGAATTGTAAATAACTAATGTCCCCACTCATATTCATACTGTAATCACTTCAGAAATAAACATGGAATTATTCTGTGTGACAATTAATAAATAATTTTTAACAGTACACTTTTTAAAGCAGTTAATTTCAATGGATAAATTATGAACAGCTTTGTTTTTATTGCTAAGTATTTCTTGATTAAGTAATTGTAAAAAGCTTTCAAATGCAAATTATGTGAATAAATAAGTAGGGGACTTGGCAGATAACTCAGCAAAGTTCTTATTGTATAAGCACATATAACAAAGTTGAGATTCCCAGCACCTATTTAAAAAGTCAATTACCCTAGGGCCTGCCTGCAACCCTAGTGCTTGAAGATTTTAGACAAGAGGATTTCAGGTTCACCACTCTAGTTAACTCAGAGAGCTAGAGACCAGTGAAAATGGACCTTGGCAACCTATTGAAGAATGACAACACTCTAAAGTGTATATTTCTGGTCACTGTATGCACATGAACCTTCCCCTCACACAACTGTCATACACAAGAAAATTAGAAGAAAGGTAGTATAAAAGGAGATAAATTATGCCATGGCACAGTATATAACCCTGAGTGCTGGCTTCAAAGTTGTGTGCAAAGATGCCACACCATTGAAAGCTCAAGAGCATGAATGCCTAAACAGTACCCATATGATGACATCAATAAAATGCCAGTATAAGCTGGGGAACATTTCTCAAAGCCCCACCCTAGGTGAAAAGCTATAGGCAATCAATTTTTGCTAAGAAAGGAAGAATTGAATTCCTCCAGGTATGAGTCTTTGATAGATCATTAAATCTCCGGTGGACAGCACTAAATGCATGAAAATAAAACTTGTGTATTTAAAGAAAATATTCCTATGCACGATTGTGCTACTGGTTACGTTTTCATGTGAGCATGTATTTGATGTGTGATAGTATCTTCCTACAGTATAACACTTCACTAAAGCATACACTGGATTTCATATGTACTGATAAATAATGTAATATTTAGCTTAGGAAATGTCTTATATTTATATTGCAACAATTTAATTGGTCTTTGAGGTAGAAAACCCAGATGTCTAAAATTGATTATTATCCATTAACTAAATCCCTAAATCAGCCCATAATACCAGAGTCTGATTTCTGGAAATATTTTCTTTCCCTGCCAAATTTTATGGCAGGTTTTGTAACCTGAATATGTTTCTAAAGCATTCACAATATTTACTAATATTTATAAAAGGCAATTTTACCCTACAGTTCTTTTAGTCAGGAACAATTCTGAGTCAGAGTTTTTGACTGTGGGATGACAACCCCATCCTCCCACTTGATGCTCTGTCTGTCTTTCTACTGGAGATGGACTCTACATATCCACTTTCACCACTGTTGGGTATTTTATCTAAAGTCCCTACCTTTGAGTCCTGATATTCTCTCACCTCCCAGATCTCTGGTACATTCTAGAGGGTCTCCCTACCTCCTAACTCCTGAGGCTGCATATTTCTATTCATTCTGCTGGCCTTAGGGACTTTGCTTGTGTGGTGTGGGGACATCCTCTTGGAGACAGGGGAGGAGAAACTGGATGAGGAACTGTTGGAGAGCAGAACAGGAGGGAGATAATGACGGGACTGTAAAAATGATTAAAGATAATGAAAAGAAGGGAGAAAAGAAAAAAAACATAAAAGGGTATTTTTTCTAGAAGTTCGGAAATGATCAATCTTATAATGTAGTAGAAAATCTACATTATAAAATCAGGCTAACCTATATGATATCCAACCTGACTACATTTTAATTTCACATAGATGGGCTCATGTTTGTTTCCTGCTACAAGGTTCAAAGACCTACTTGAATAGAATCAAAATTGTATGTATTTTAATTGTTATCCCTAATGTCTTCACAGGGCCCCATATCTATAAATAAGGTTTTGAGTGTATAAATCAGTATATCCATAGAGCAATATGGGATTACTTTCAATTGAATATTTGATGTGATTTCAGGTGTTAATGTCAATAATGTAAAGTATACTCAATTGATATCCAGAAAGAGTAACCACTGGCAGGCAATTATTTGAGATACCTACCCTCTTAGTTTAAAAGTGGAGGGACTCAGGCTCAGCCAAAACAGTCTTTCAACATATATACCTATTTATAAATGAATAAATAGTTTAAATCATACATTCATAATTTCAAATTAATACAGTGATTTATACCATACAATTTGGTCTTCTAAAACATTTATGCCTTTCACAAAAATGAGTGCCAATCATGAAAAAATGTATTTTGATGAAATTTTGTCAGTCAATTAAAAATTAAAGACTATAGATACA
>JADRCD010173295.1:0-15201 GCA_019843815.1 Montemys delectorum | reverse complement strand
TCTGTCTGTCTGTCTGTCTGTCTGTCTGTCTGTCTGTCTGTCTGTCTCCACAGGTGGAAGGCTATGCAGTGGGCTGCGAGTGCTCCCCATGTGGTGACCTGCTGGTAACAGGCAGCGCCGATGGCCGGGTTTTGATGTTCAGTTTCCGCACTGCCAGCCGGGCGTGCACACTACAAGGGCACACGCAGGCCTGCCTTGGAACTACCTACCATCCTGTGCTGCCTTCTGTCCTTGGGACCTGCTCCTGGGGAGGAGACATCAAGATCTGGCACTAACTGGCAGCTGAGACCCTGCCCCTGAGTGGGTGGCCAGCGGTTAGGCTGCTCCTGATGTCCTGCTAAGCTTCAGTGGCTCGGCTATAAACTGGGGTGAGAAAGTGAGATGAGAAGGAATGGGGTGAGAAGCCATCTCAGCAGGCAAGGTCTGTGTTAGTATAAGTATTTGCTGAGTGACTGGTGGCACCCAGTCAACAAATGTGTGCTCTGTGGGTTTTGGTTGGTTGACTGGGGTGTTTGTTTTGTTTTGTTTTGTTTTGTTTTGTTTCTGTTTTTTTGAGACAGGGTTTCTTTGTGTGGTCCTGGCTGTCCTGGAACTCAGGTTGGCCTTGAACTCAGGGACTCACCTGCCTCTGCCTCTTGAGTGCTGAGACGAAAGGTGTGCGCAAGTACGCCTGGTGTGGCTTTCCTTCATGTGATTTTGGCAATGAGCACATATTAGCAGTGTCTTCCTGCCTTCTTACTGCAGAGAGGGGAGCTTGAGGTGGGACGGTCACCTGCTGGTCCTAAGAGCGGACGGTGAGGCTCTGGGGCTTGGATCTGCCCAGGAGCTCAGTGCAGCACAGTGCCCTGTCCCCCACCTGCTCCCTACTAGACACCAACAACTGTGTTCCTTCCCACCTGTCTCTGGTCCTCTACCCTGCTGCTTGCTCACTGCCAGGTGGGTGGTCTGTGGTGGCCAAAGCTATGGTGGCCAAGTCTATCCTGAAGGAGTGAGAGGAGAAGCAGGAGCTCAGAAGCACATGTAAGCACTGAGTGAGCCGGATTTGGAAGTGTGGTGGTTTAAATGAGACTGGGCCTGCCTTGGGCTCATCTACTAGAACACTTAGGGAGTGGGACTGTGTGAGAGCATTGCAGGATTAGGAGGCATGGCCTTGTGGGAGGAAGTGTGTTACTGGGGGTGGGCTTTGAGGTTTCAAAAGCTCACACCAGGTTCAGTGTCCCTCTCTCCACCTTCAGATCAGGATGTAGAACTCTTAGCTGCTGCTCCAGCACCATGCCTGCATGCTTCCCACCTTCATGATAATGGACTGAACCTCTGAAACTGTAAGCCAGCCCCAATTAAATGCTTTTTAAAATAAGAATTGCTGTAGTCATGGTGTTTCTTCACAGCGATAGAACAGGGACTAAGACAGAAGCCTGGCTCCCTAGGGACCTGGAGCAGCCTTATGAGTCTCACACACTATCAGAATTGTAACTAGGACTGCCTGATGGCCCAGGGACTCACAGGCTGGGGTGGGTATCATGGCACTTGAAAGAGGTACGGAGAGGAGGAGGGGAGGAGGGGGGAGGAGAGACAGGAAAGGGGGGAGGGGAGGAAGGGGGAGGTCTGGGATTTGGCAGAGTGGTGTGGCTTCACACCTTACCCCACTCTGCAAACTAGTCCCAGGCACAACCTGTCCCCTTCCCTCACTGCCCCAGTTCTTCATGTGTGAAGCCAGATTCAGGGGAGCAGCCTGCAGATGTGTTGGGGAGCTGGAAGAGTGTTGGTCATACTGAGTCTTAGGGCCAGAAGTGGCCCAGGGATGCTGTGTTAGAACATTTATTTTAGTGTCCAAGGCATTGAGAGATACCACCATCTGGAGAAAGCAGGCCTTGGGGTGGGGCTTGTCCTAAAGCTCCTGTGTCCTTGCTGCCACAGTAGGCCAGCCCAGGTTCCCTCCTCCCCGGGCGGATGCTGCCTCCTCTGGGGAAAGGCTACTGTTGTCCCCATAAGCATACACTCTTTCTCATTCAGGGAGCCATAGAGATGTAACATGGCCTCCTTCTTCCTCAGGCAGTGTGTGTGTTCCACCCTGTGTCCTGTGTGACACTCAGCAATTGGAGTAAGTTCCCTGGGCAGGGCTTTGTGTCCTGCCATGTCCCTGGCACATAAATGTCCATCAAATGACTTTTGTTAGGACCCAGGCTTTAGGAGCAGTCGGGCACAGTTTTGAAGTCTGCTTGTTTCCTTCATTACTGCATGATCTTGGGCAAGCTGTGTGGTTACTCAGTGTCTCAGTTTCTCCCCCTGAAGAGCTGCATGGGGCCCGAGCTCATTGGGCGCTCGGCTTACGTGGATCTGTGTGGCTACCTTGTGGACCTGAGCCTGCTCAGGGTGGGTACCTGGGCGGGTTCCGTTCTAGGCTTTGCTGTGGCAGGCCAAGGGCTGGTGGGAGCCTCTCCTACTATTGACTCTTGCTTTCAGGGTCTTAGCATGGGCCAGATTTAATCTCGGTAGAAGCTGCTGGCAGGAGCTGCCTCCTTCCTTTCCACTTGAAAAACCTCATGGAGAGCTTTAGAGTGGCGGCCTGCCGTCTGCCTGAAGCCATCCTGGACTAGGGCTCCTTGCCCAGGAAGATGGAGAGCTGTGATCAGTAGCTCTGACCGTGAACCAGAGGACTGATGTGACCCTCAAAGGTGTGTCTCCCTGAGTGCACGCCTGAATGAACTAGAATGCAGAAGCAGGGAGGCCCAGCCTTCTCCAGCCTCTCCCACTCCTCCTCCTGCGGCTGCCATCCAGGGTTTCTATCTTCTGTCCCCCTGCAGTGATTGGCTCTGGTCACCTGGCTTTTCCAGGAGGGCTAGCAGGTGGCTATAGAAGAGTTCCTTGTCTACCCAGCCCTCTCCAGCCAGTGTCCCCGAGACAGTGGGATCATGGAGCCCTGGTTAGACTCTGGGCCTGCCTCCTGATGGTGTGGGATTGGCTTCTCACGCGAGAAAGCCTTTGCTTTCTCAGCTACACAGTGGACTGCTGGGACAGTGAGGGTAGGGAAAGAGCTCTTCAGACTCTCTGTCTCCTTGATGATGCTACCAGGACAGACAGACACCATCCGAATCTCCCATGCTGACTCAGGTCCAGGTGAGCAGTCATGGCTTTCATTGTGGTTGCGTCCTCCCTGGGGCCATCCCTAGGGTCTGGTTTCTCCCTGGAGTAGGTGGTGTACTGTGCCCCCTGTATTTGCCCCCAGCCAGCTTCCTGGGTAGGAGGGCAGGTATGTCCCATGCTTCCCCTGTTTTCTTCAAATGCTTCTTCCAAAGAACATTCAGAAAGATTGACTTTGATCCTAGCTGAGGTGTCGGGAGTTCACCATTTGCAATTTAAAAATAGGAAAGCTAAATTTGGAAAGCAGGAGAAAGATGAGCCTGGAGTGTGGGTTCTCCCTCCACCCACCCTCCCCAGCCCATCTCAGCCCATCCCACTTTCACATCTGCAATCTGCAACATCAGATCAGAGGGATCCTGGGAGAGAAGCTGCCTTATCTAGAGAGGCCTGGACCCACTCTCCCTGGATCCACAGGTTGGACCCACTCCTGGCTTGTTCACCTAGTCAGGTTATGACTTTCATCTGTCTTACTAAGGAGGCCCCTTCTCAAGAAGCACACTACAACCACCTGTCCCTGACGCCTGCAGCCTCGATTCCTTTTACTGTCTCCCAAATGGCTCTCCATACTCCGCCACCCCAGCTGGACTCCATGTAGGAGGCTGCCAACCGACCGTCTAGAAGGCCCCAGGAAAGGACCGGTGTCCTCCAGACAGAAAGAGGGGGAATTAGCCCTACTTCCGGTGATGACCAACCAGTGGGAGTGTAGCCATGCACTTCCCATTGGGGTCTCAGGGATGGGGCATGGATTGTTTGCAGGGGTTGAACATACCGATGGGCATTGTTGTAGACTAGGCAGGGTCTGAGTGGACTCCAGAGAGGGTGGTCTGTGGATGAAGGGGCCCCTCTACCAGGGCTTACCTGGCAATCTGGGTATATGGGGACTACCAGGAGCTACTGTCCCCTATGACAACAGGTATGGGCACAGAACATTGGAAACTAGTGGCCCCAGTGGCCGCTCTGTCAGAGAGGCATCAGAGAGCACTGTTTTAGCGTGTCCTACCGTCATCTGCCTGGGCCTTTGCTGGAGTTACCTGGTGAACTGTGCCTCTCCTGCCCCATCTCCTCTCTCCTCTAGGACAGTGAAGACTCTCCCTGATTTGGATTCTATGAGGACCCTTATCCTTGAAGCTCTGAGCCTAGCATTACATCTGTCTCCCAGCCTCCTGTGGGTGGGGCCAGCATGGGGCTGGATAGATGGCTCTAACACAGGGGACAAAAGGAAATCATGAAACCCCAATCCAGAGCTTACTCTAGAAAAGAAGTGCTGTGGGCCAGAGGGATGCACAGCCCCCAGGTTCTGCCGAGCAGCACCCCAGTGCTCTGCTGGCTTTGAAGGCCAAGGCAGAGCTGCTGCAGGGCATGTGGCTGGGATGAGGTAGTTCTCAACAGGAAAGGCCCCTGGGTGTCCACAAGGAGCAGATGGAGAGCCCTTCTGCAGGAAGGGGCCACCGTCCTAGGCCTTGTTGAAAACTCCACGATGCATTTTTAGGGGTTGAATTGAATGACCATATGTCAGATGTCCAGGCACACAAAGAAACGGAGTGACATGAGCAGGAAGCAAGGACACAGCCCCTCGTCTGTGTTTGGCAGTGAAGCAGACACAAGCTTGCATGAACTGGAAGGCAAGTCGTGTAGACCCTGCAGGGTGAGACCCTCCCCACAAGGAGGGAGACCCAGCAGTGCCATCAGAGGACAGAGTTGGTGGCTCTGCCATACAGGAACCAGTGAGGGACACCAGGTTCCTGCTTCCGGTAACTGGCTAACGCTGCCGGGAAAGAAACAACGCAAACCTGGGCTCTTTCCACTGCTGTCCTTTATTAAGGAATGCGAAATACAGTACTAACAGACTGGCATGCATCACAGACAACAGGTTCACAGGGGTGGGAGGAGCCTCATGTCTGAGGTAGAGTCAGGTGGTGTTGGGAGTGGGAGGGGGAGGGGAGGAACGAGCACCGGCTGTTCTGGGGGGTGTCCCTGGCCTCTCTTGGGCCCACAGGCCGGGCCATGGAAGAGCTCAGGGTGGATCAGGGCAGAGTGCTGGCTGCACTATGTAAGACGAGAGCATAAGACATTTTCTGCGCCCTAAGTGGCTTTGGTTCCCTCTCAGTGTACAGAACTTCCCACTTGTTCCCTTATTTCTGGCTTCTCCCCTCTTGTGGAGACTGGTCCCTCTAGGGCCCCAGCCTCCCCTTCCCTGGGGCAGGCCCCACGCACCCTCACTGGAAATGAACTTCGTGTGGGGCATGCCAAGGCTGCCATCCAGAATCTGGCGGCAAGTGCGCGAAGAAACACTCTTTTCCCTAAAAAAAAATAGCTTCACTTACAAAACAGGGGATGCTCACTTCAGGGAAGGGTGCAGAGCGGAAATATTCTGGGTTTGTAGCAGAGGCTGGGGTGGACAAGACGACGGCAGAGGGGGTCTCTTCAGGTTCTACTGGGGTGATAGTAGAGGGTCAGGAGGAACTGGAACTGTGGTTCCTTGGCAGGGGTTGGGACGAGGGGGTTAGCTACTCCCTATATGGGTCAGGGTGGTAGGGAGTTCCTGACTGCAGCCTGCTGATGGCAGTCAGTTGAGCAGGGTACCGTAGAGCTGGGCTTTAGTGAGACTGTCCTTGCGGCTCAGCCCAGAGCCTCCAGTCCTTGGGAAGGCCTGCTGGGGGCTGAGGCGGGTGGGAGGGTGCATTTCAGGAGAGGCCTCCATGGAGCTAGGCTCCAGGGAATCCCGGGAGCCATGCTCGGGCTCCGGGCTGCTGCCAGCCCCACACAGCTGCACCCTGAGCCTATCTCCATCCCCGTCACTGGTCGCGTAGCCAGTGAGAGCGTCAGCCGAACGGCTGGGGCTGAGGCTCAGATCGCCACCTGCTCGGAGGAAGCAGGGCTCGGCCAGATGACCCTCCTGCGACAGGTCATCGCCCTCCGAGAAACTATCGGCCTTGTAGGTGGCATAGAGGGGGCTGGCCCGGCCCTCGGCCTTCTCGCCGGGGCTGCCACTGCCCCCGCCGCCGCCGCCGCCGCCGTAGTAACGGTCCGAGTAGGGCGAGGCGGCGCGGCCTCCTGCGGCGCCGGCCTGGTAGGGGTAGGCGCCGACATCCTCCACGCTCACGGGCCGCCACTGGCCTCGAATGTCCTCCCCGGCAAGCCGGTTACCGCTCGGCTTGGCGCGCAGGCTCCACAGGTTTGGCGGCATGAGAGCCTGCTGGGGGCCGGGGGAGGCCGGGTAGCGGTAGGGCTCGGCCGGGTACGGAGACACAGTCCGATTGAAGCTCGGGGCTACCTGGGCCTCCAGCGGGGAGCCCAGGGTAGCCGCGGCCTTGGCGAAGCGAGGGCCACTCCCGTAGGTGGCGGAGGGCTTGCGGCTGAAGAACTCATCGCGGCTGCTCAGGTAGATGGCCTGCTGCGAGGCGGTCAGCGTGCTCGCCTGCGCGTGCTCCTTCTCCTCGGACGTGGCGCTGAAGCTCGAGTAGGAGCTGGACGTGGGCAGCGAGGCCGCGTAGCCCTGGAAGGCCTCGCGGCGGTAGGCCTCCGGGAAGGCCGCCGCCTCCGCCTCTTCCTCCTCCTCCGCCAGGCTGTCGGTGGAATTCTGCGCCCGCAGGAAGCCCACGTCGGTCACCGGCGTGTCCACGCTGGGACGCCGGTCGTGCTCGTGCTCGTCGGGGCAGTAGAGAGCCGTGTCGCTGCAGTAGAGGTCTCCCTTGTACGGGGGCCGCGGGCCTGGCTTCTCCACGCCGTCGCGGTAGCCCAGGTCGCGGGCTGAGGCATCCGACATGCGCGAGGACAGGCTGCCGGGGTCCGGCTTCTCCAGCACCTTGGCGATGACGCAGGTGGGCACGCTGTCGGCGTAGGACGGATGGCACAGTGGGGACGGCAGGCTGCAGCCATGCTTCTCCATGTGCAGGCTCACACGCTGCTGGAAGTCCGAGGGCAGCTGGAACGGGCGTGAGGAGGAGAGGACAATGGGGACAGGTCATAGCAAAGAGGCTCAGCCCTGGCCCCGAGGCCAGGGCCACACCAGCATCTCCAACAGAGACAGACAGAGAGACAGACAACAGGCCTCCCTAGGTGTCTCACCTCACACCAGCGGGAACAAACTTAACCCCCAAGGATGAAGGTGTCCTTGGCACCTGGGGTTCCCCATCACCTCGACCCACCCACTCCAATGGGCCCAACGGAGGTGCTGGTCAGTCTAGAGAAGCTGGGACCTAGCCAGGCTCCAGACCAGCACCCTTTCTGGGTCCTGCCTAGAGAGGGGCGGCTTGTTCTTGCCAGACCACAGTGAGGGGCCCCCCTCCCCCAAGCACCGCTGAACAAGACAGTCTCAGAAAACAGATGCAACAAAGATTGAGTGGCCAGTGCTAGGCCAAGGGTCTCCACTGAGTGCCTGTGGCAGGTAGGGGTGTCCCACTACTGTTTGATCTATTTTGTGAGTGTCGTGCGTTCGGCCTGGCCTAGGGAAAGGGGTCATTGAAAGTGGTCTAGGTAGGAGATTCCTGGTGCGTGTGTGGTGGGAGAGACAGTGTAGCCAGAATGGTCACCGGCAGGCGGGGTGGACTCTTGTACCAGGCAGCCTAGTGTTGACCTGAGCTCTGCTGCAGCTCGCTCTGTGCCTTCAATAGAGCCTGTCCTTCAGTTTCCTATCTCTAATTGTGACCAGGCCCCATGGTGGCTGTGTGGGGTACACACAAGGAAGGGGCAGCCCTCAAATGAAACAGGTGTGTATAGCCCAAAGGGTGGGTCTGGGAAGTGTGGTGTGGGGGGCTCCTTTCACCGTCAGGAAGCCGGGACCCAGGTGCACGAGGGACGAGGGTTCAGGCTCACCGGGTAGCTTCTTCCTGGAGGGTGGGGAGAGGCTTCGGGGTGGGGTGGCCCAAAAGGAGCCGGGTGGTCCCGGGACGGGGCGGGCCTGGCTGTGGGGTGGGGCCACGTTACCTCGGACACCTTATGGACCCTGCCGTAGGTCTGGCTGCACTGCAGCAGCTGGGCCGCTAGATTGCAGTCCTTCCTATAGAGCTCCTGGAAGACAAGAGACGCTGTTTGGCGCAGCCAGCAGAGCAACGGGAGCGGAGAACAGAACAGGCTGGGCGCAGCCGCCCTGGCAGGTGCCCAGAGCCAGCAGGGCAATGGGAGCAGAGAACAGAACAGGCCGGGTGGTTGGTCCCAGCTGGTCCCTGCCTGGGCTCCACACTGTCACTGCTTTGACCTGCTGGTGTGTGGAGGGTGCCCAGTCAACACCGGGCCCTCCACAGGCTGGGGCAGCAACAGGTGGGCCCCCCATCAGCTCTGAGCCCCCAGAAGTTAGCAGGTTGGTCTACCAGGTCTGGGGTTCCTATTCCTGGAAGCTCCTGGAATCCAAAGATGACTCAGTGGGAGTTCTGGGCACAAGTCAGGGAGAGAGAGGGGCCCCAGCCCCCTCCCATCTTAGTCTCCTGCTTGTGGCTCAACACACTTCATGGAGTTGACTGTCCTCTGTCCTTGGGGCTGATTTGTCAGGCAGTGCTGGGGTCAGGGCAGGTACTGACCCCAGGTGCAGGTGGGACCCTGCTCAGCCTTGTGAGCTGAAAACAGATGCAAACAGTAGGAATGAGGGCTGTTCCCTTTTGGGAATAAATCTCTGTTGCATGTGCCTAGGCTGGACTCTTCCTTCCTTCTCCATAAACTACAGCTGGCCCAAAGAGCCCAGGACTACTGCCTCAGCTCCACTCTGCCGGGACCAGTGTCCTGAGCTGCCCTCTCCTATCCCACCTTCGCACTAGGCCTGCATGAGGGAGGGAAACTGGGTCTTCCAGACCCTCTCAACTCCTCCCTGAACTTCCTAGGAACAGAGTTACAAGTCAGCCCCCATAAGTCCCTACAGCAGCTGTCATGGGATCCAGAAGGCTGCGGGCACTGAACAGCCAGCCCAGGTCAGCCATGATGTGTAGGGCATGCCACCCGGAGAAGTAGGTGACCTTGCTTGAGTTGTCTTCTGCTTGGGACCTCCTGCCCCAGAGAGTACCAAGTCTCCAAATCCTAAGTGATCCACTAGTGAGACTACCAGAGCCATGGCTGGCACACGAAGGCACTTCGCACTTCTAGCATACTACCCCACACTGTTGGCTGTCCAATTAACTCTGTACTTTCCCTATATGGACTTAGAGTTCAAAAGGGCAGCCATTTTTCTTTCCTCAGACTATGTTGGCCAGACTGTAATCTCAGAACCTCATACAAGTCTTGCAGTAAGGAGCAGAGGCTAATTAATGTGTTCACAGTCAGTCCAAAGGGGACAGTGGCAGGGTGGCTGGCCATCTCATGGGCCCTTTCAATATCTACACAGTTGTGGTATCATACTGGGGCTAGCTGAAGTTACAAGTCCTGAGTGGTCTGGGATCTTGTGTGGGACAGAGGACTCCTGAATCCCATCTTCATTCCTTTCCCAGGTACCCTGAACACTGCTCCAAGTCCTCACTGCCCTACCCACACCCTTCTCCGGAGCCAGGCTAGAAACTCTTGCAATCAGAAAGGCCCTGCCTGCCACGGCTTCCCCTGGGAAGCCCCCAGAAAACATCTGCCAGATCTCTCCAGGCACCAAATATCCACAGCACTCACGTTGTCCTCCGACAGCTTGTCAATGGTCACCTTAGCCTCCAGCAGGTGGCTGTTGAGGGCAACAATCTCGTGGCTCATAGCACGCTTCTCTTCCTCATAGTGCTGGCCCTGGGCAGTGGGGAAGGAGTGATCTGTGGTTAGTGCCATAGCCCAGCTGTTGGGTCAAGGCTTTTGTGAGCCAACAGCTGTTGATGACAAGGTGCCCAGAAGGCTGATGGTGCAAGGGCTAAGACCGCAGACTGACCCAGGTTTAATCCCATCCCACCACTGACCAGCTGGACCAGCTGGAGCAGCAGGTCACCTGCTCTTGGTGTCCTGTTTCTGAGGTGGGGTGTGTGTGGCTTGCCTGCCTATCTCACTCAGTGAGTTGGGAGAACTATGCTCAGCATGGCCCCCACCTGTCCTGTGTCTTTGGGACAGTCTTGTGTCAGTTTGAAGACAGGAAGGCACTGAACACCGGATACCAGACAAGACCAAGTGGGAACCTCCTCATTTTAACATAGGGGAGGGTGCCATAACTCCATGGCTGTTCTCTGCACTGGCTGCACAGGCTCAATTGCCCTGGACCCCACCTCATTGTTATCCCGAGGGCACCTCCCACTCAGGGGAGCGAGCCTCAAGGGGCCACCCGGTGAGAAGTGCCGGGGCCTTACCATCCGGTACAGCTTGTCCTCCAGCTCCTGGTTGATCCTCTGCAGCGCCATGTAGTTGCTCTGAATCCTACAGCAGGAAGCAGCGGGGGTCACAACTTGCAAGGCCTGACCTTCCTACAACCCCAGTGACCTCACTGCCATCATGTCCTTCCTAACATGGCTGCCAGGCACCTAAGCTTGCCCCACCAGCTCTACCTGATTCAATGTCTGTGCTTAAGCTCTCCTAGGCCACGGCCGAAGCCCCATTATTCTGCCCACCCACAGTAGGGCTCCTTGGAGAGAACACGGGAAGACATATCCACACGTCTCAGACGCTGGCAGGGTGGTTTACGGGTCAGTTGTACACGTGAAGGAGACACATGTATGAGCGGCCCTGGGATGAGTGCCAGTGAGCAAGTGTGGTTCCACTTGGGAAAGCAGATATGAGCTTTGGATGACTATTGCTGGTGGCTGGGGGACTGGGTATGGTGACCATGATGTCCTCTAGACAACCTTGGCAGTATTATTTCTGTCTTGCCAACAGGAAAGGGACACAAAAAGATGCTTAATACAGTTAAGTGGCAGAGCTGGGACTTCAACCAAGGTCTGGCTGCACTGCCCATGCTTGGCTTCTGCACAGCTTGACGGTGACATTCAGAAGCCCAGAAGAATGGGGCCATTCGATGAGGGACAAAATGCCCTCAGGACAGCGCCAGCTGCTACTCTAAATATTTAAAACAAATTCAACCTCCAGCAGTCTGTGTCGCCTTTGTATTTCTAAGCTGGGGATGCCCACAATAGGGCTTAGAAAAATAAACGCACAGAAGGAAAATATGTTAAGAATCACCCTCCTCTCAATGCATCCTGAGTCCCCAAGCCAATCAAGGATGCCGCTCCTACATTCAGATTCATCTCAGGAGATTAGTGGCCAGCGGGGGTGGGGGGTGGGGCAGGGGCTGGAAGCAGACCCTTCTGTGCTGCTGTCAGCTTGTCCGGAGCCGGAGCCAGAGCAGATCGAATATGAGGGGACGAGGAGCCAGGTCTGGAAGAGGGGCTGAGGGAGCCTGCCACTAGTATCAGTGGCCCTGGGTTCAAGCCCTAGGTGGCCTGCTCTGCTCTTGGATACTGGCATGATCCATCTCCTTCCCCCCCCCCAGCCCCCTAACCCATCACAGCCCCACCCTCACCTGCGGAGTTTCTCCGTGACCTTGTCCAGCTCCTCCTGTGCACGCCTCAGCTCAATCTCCAGGTAGTGGCGGGTGGAGTCAAACTCTGTCTCCAGCTTCTCCAGCTTATGCGTGGTGTAGGACAGCCGCTTTCGCAGCTCGCCCTTCTGTTCCTGGAGGGCACTGCAAGACACCAGGCTGTAGCGCTGAGCATAGGGAAACTGAGGTGACACCAGCCAGCCAGGCATGCTGTGGGCATGTACTGTGCACTCGACCCCACCAGGACTTGTGTGTGTGCACTCAGGCATGTTCCCCCACTGTCGTATCCCACATGGCGGCTGTGCCAGCACTCAGGTCCCCTCAGGGATCAGAACTCTGTGCTGCCTCGTGGGAGCCCCAACACCGAAGAGGGTGGTAACTTCTAGTAGACTTGCTATAAGGCAGGGGCAGGGGATGGGGGAAGTTCAGGAGCCATGTTGGAAACCTGGGGGTAGGAGGTGGCAGGTGCTGGGAGCCACAACTCTGCCCAGATGTGCTGTGGGGACCTCCCTGACTCAAAATCCAGTGAGGGGTATGGAGGGTGGGCAGGTGTGCCCATCAGAGGTGTCCTCAACCCAGTGAGTAAGCTGCACGTGCCATGAGCCGGCACACTCCCAGCCACCCGTATTAAGCATTCCTGGATTCCTGCCCAGGCCTAAGGGAAGGAGGCGGGTCCTCCTGGACTCAGTCCCCAAAAAGAGAATCCAAAGGAAACCCAGAGGCAAGGCACTGCTGCCCACACAGGCCCAGCTGCCGGGTGTTCTGCCAGCTGGCTCTAAGCTGCTCTCCTCCAAGCAGCCCGCCTGGATGCACCCACCCAGGCAGCCACTACTCAGGCCTTCCCTCCTTTGTGGGGTGGCAAGCTTCCTGAGTTGTAGCAGGCAGTAGCCCCTGAGGTTGGGGGTTCCTTGCAGGGGCTCCTGACTGTACCCTTGGGAATAGGCGAGCGTCCTGTCCATCTGCTGGGGTGGCCCCCTCAGCCTGACTCTTCACGCTCTGCCAGCCTCCGGGCCAGGCTCTTCAGAGGCTGTTGCTGCAGCATGTTAGGCCCTCACCTTCGACCTTGACCCTTTCTAGGGCCGGTGAGGCAGCCTGCCCCACCTACCCACAGCCACCTATCTTTTCTCAGTTTGGATCCTGCCCACCCTGTTCAGACTGAGCCAGAGTCACCCCCATCCTTCCTCTCCCCTGCTCTGAGAACCAATCAACAGGAACCGATGCCATGGCACAGATCTGGGACCCACCAAGAATTGCTCCCCAGAGCCTTAGTTTACCCTGGGCATCGAGTGGGCTTCTAGACACGGATGACCGACCACCAGCCCTTCCTTCCCCTGACACCCCAGCCCCCAGCCATCATAGCCACCTACCCCTCCAGGACAGCTGTTGGGACAGAACCCCCAGCTGCTAGGTCTCCAGCCTGCTTGCTCCAGCGCTTCCATCACCCAGGCCCCTGACCCAGACACATGTCCTCAGTCATTGCTGGTGGTGTTCCTGTGGCATCTTCTCCCTTGCCATCTCGCACCTTCCTACCTGTAGGCCTTTGTCTGGCCAGAACTGCCACTGCACTCAGTATCTTCTTGGGCCCCACCCACCGGTCCCTATCCCACTACTTCCAGCCTCTGAACCCTGAAACCTAGAGAGAGCCACGGCAACTCCTCCTCGTCCCTCCCTCATGTCTGGCCACACCCTGGGGTCAGAAGCTCCTGGACAGGGAAGGCTCAGGTGGTTTACTTGGGCATTGCCATCATCTCCAGCCAATGTCTTACTCTCCCATGGACTAACTGGGTCTCTCCCAGGGCCTCAGTGTCCACACCTGTGAAGCAGAATGGCCTTTCCATATACAGGGAGCACAGCTGTCGCTGGTACCTGCGCTGGATACAGGACCTGACACAATGGTATTGGAGGTGTCCCCGTGGGAGCGGGGCTGCAAGGCCACTGGAAGACTAGTTTAAGTTGTAGACTCCTGTGATCCTAATAGGCAGGGATTTGGCTAGATAGGTGTAGCGGCTGGGTCAGGCCTTCCTGGTACCCAGACATAGCCTTTTCTTTTTTTTTTCCCCCCCAGGGGGAGTGAGGTTTATTTCAGTTTACAGGTTACAGGCCATTAAATTGTGAAGAGGAACCATGGAGACAGCTCCTTAACATATGCACAGGGGAAGGGGGCTGAGGAACTGAGAGCAGCCAGTGCCTCAGCATCCCCAGAGGTGATGATGGTGGCTTCTTTTTGGTCAGTATCCTGGTGAGGGAAGGGCAGCTGCATTGTTGCACCTAGGTCCTCTTCACCCACTAGAAGACCTGGGCAGGCATTAGAGTCCTGACCCCATGCTTCAAGAGGGGGCCTGAAGGCCTTCTGTAAGGTCTCTCCGGCCACTCACAGGAGCCCAGCGATGGAGCTGGGCTGTATCGACAAGGTTTTGTGAGCCAGGAGACTTCTTCTGAGGCCATCTATCCTGGGGAGCTGGACGCAGACATGGGACACAAGTCCTGGGACAGACAAAGAGACACCAAGGAGTGGGGGTATACAAGGGGAGACAACAGGTGTGTTACCTGTCCCAGAGCGAGGGTAAAGACCTGGCCAGGCGGCCCTGCAGGACTCGGGGTTGCCCGAGGCACAAGGGCACCCAGGGGCTGTGCAGCCTGTGGGCGAAGAGGACGGAGCTGCTCAGAACATGTGGGGTGCAGCCGCGGGGCTGAGGCCAAGAGACGAGAGGGCAGGATTATTCAGGGGCAGCTGTGCATCTGATGGCCCCACTGGTGGCTTCAAAGCCTCTGAGCTCACTGGTGACACTAAAGCCCCTCTGGGGTAGGGTTCCTTGGTCACCAGCTGGGTTAATTTGGGGGTTCTCTTCCTACCCACAGGCCTGCATCCTCTATCTCAGCCTCAGGTATGTTGCAGGGAGAAAGTCTCCCCGCCTGCCTGCTCTAGATCTGTCAATCGCCTGTCCTGCACTAGGGCTGGGTTTCTGGCAGGCTCTGTGCCTGATGTGCATGGCGTGCTGGTGGAGGGAACAGGCAGCCCCTCTCTGCAGTGAGGCCACATTGGCTGATATGGAGAGAGCTACATGACTGTCCTTCAGGTTTTTGGGGTCTGCAGATGACAGGTGTCTCTTTATCCTCTGCTGGGACCTTGCTCATCTACCCCAACCCCCACCCCAGCGCTCCTGTGCTGGAGTCAGGCTGGACAGTGGGTGAGTATAGTAAAGGATACAGGTCTGGCTCAGTCCTGATCTGGCGCTGCCCTGCTGGAACACAGTGCCACACCTGTGTGCCTGTCACATGGCCATGGCCCGCCTGGAACCTTCTTGGTCAGGCCTGACACATGAGGGGACACATGGCAGGCATGCTTAGGGCTGAGGTATAGTCAAACAGTCATCGCAGTGGGCCAGTCCCACCCACAGAAGCTCCTGGCTGGCCCAGAAACTGGATTTTCAAAAAGGGCTTCAAGAGAAGACAGACGTGCCAAGAGCTGTGTAATCCCATTTTAAAAACTCACTGCACAGACCATCATGGAAGAAAAGAAATGCTCATTTGTTATGCCTGGGTAGTGGAATGCTGGGTAATTGAAAAAAAAAGTATAGTTTTCTGGGTTTGTCATCTTTTCTATAGAGGAAAAATCAGAAGAAAAACTTTTCTTATGATCA
>JADRCD010173288.1:0-27576 GCA_019843815.1 Montemys delectorum | reverse complement strand
TGTGTGTGTGTGTGTGTGTGTGTGTGTGTGTGTGTGTGTGTGTGTGTTGGTCATCTACTGCTGGGCACAGGCCTGCCCTTAAGTGTGGTTTGTATACCAAAGAGACTCCATTGGAGAAAAACTAACCTTTCCCTTATGAGTAGTTGACAACTGGAGACAGCTTCTTGGTCAGGGATAGGAGTCTGTGTCCACTGTTTCTCAGTCTAGGCAGACTCAGTGCATGTTACTGCCATCTCTGTGAGATCATATGTGCATCAGTCCCGTTGTGTCTGAAGGACAAGGTCTTCCTGCTGCCTTCCAGCCCTTCTGGCTCTGACCCTCTTTCTTCTTCCTCTTCTGTAAACTTCCCTGAAGGAAGAGATTCGATGGAGACGTCTCACTGAGGAATGGATGCTCCAAAGTCTCTGCCACTCTCTGTGCATTGCCCCGTCATGGGCTTAGCATTTGTTTCTAGCGATCGCAGGTAGAAACTTCTCTGATTTTGGCTGAGCAAGGCACTGATCTGTCAGTATAGCAGAATCTCACTAGGAGTCATTATAGCGCTACATGTCTTTAGTAGGATAATAGTATTTGGTTTTCTCCCGACTTTGTGGTCCATCTAATCCCAGATTCTTGGCCACCTGATCAGTGTCAGACATGGGTTCCAGCTCACGGAGTGGGCCTCACATCCAATCAGAGAGTGGTTGTGAGGCTCCTCCCACAAGCTTGCGTCACTATTGCCGTTGTGTATCTTGCAGGCAGGTCACCATGTAGGTCACAGGATGTGTAGCTATGTTGGTGCCTACCTTTAGCCAGTGTGCAGGATACTCTCCAGTGCCATGATCACTAGTCATCACGGATGAAGGTGCTAGCTAAGCACCATGTTCAATGAGATACCTGGGTGCTGTCCTCAGAAATAGGACCTTACCACTCCATCTGCTTTTAGCTTATTCTTCCGGCATCTCATCAGCTCATCCATCATTCCCAGAGAACTATTGCCTGTTGCCTGATCCTATTGGATGTCCTGATGATTTCCACCACAGAAATAGAATCTTCCTTTTGTTGCTTTGTTTTTGTTAATGTGTTTATCTCAGTTTCTAGACACATGTCCGCTATGGTGAGTGTTTATTGTTTGCCTCCCTCCCTAAACTACACAATTCACGAGGATGAGGACCGGGCCTGTGATGTTCTCATATAAAGTCTCTTGTTATAAAACTGCCTGGTACATAGATCATAATACAAATATAGTGGAAATGAGAAGGAATAAATAAATTCTCAGTAAGACCCTGATTGTATTAAGATGTGGAATGAAATTCTATCAAGACAATGTTAATCTAAATATAACATTCATTCTTCAAGTAAAAAGACAAATATTCTGCACCATACTTGCTAATGTTAGTAAGAAAATCAAACAAACAACCATAAAGGCAAGTGGAGATTAAGATGAACCTATGTATGCTCCAGCTGTCTGGTATGATCTCCTCTTTGAAAGTGCCAATAGATGCCAGTTTCTCTCATTTCCAAGTTCAATTTCTTTCAAGTTACTTAAAAGTGAAAAAGATCTGTCCTTAATCAAAGTCTCTTCCCATTTTACTATTCTCCAACTGAACCGGGGTGTGGAAATGACAAATAAGTTCAAAGCCTAAGTGAGAAAGGATTCCTCGCTCACATGAGTAAGGGCAGATGTGGTCCCTCTTCCCACATTATAGCTTCAGACCATCCTGGATGTATAGAACAGGAGGTATAGAACCATCAAAAGACACCTGCTCCAGAGGACCAGGACAGCAAGGGGATTCGAACTTGCAGCTAAGGACTGATTAAGGGCCACCTCACTGCAGGGGTGTCCTGATGGAATAGTCCTAACAAATTACTTGGTATAAATTTTTTACTAGTTCCTTGTCATGAATATCTTTATACCGAGTAAATATAAATCTTGTGGTATTGGGAGAATCAAGTAAAACATCATGTAAATGTGTGTGCACATATATAATCTGAAGCCAGAGGAATCTGCCTTAGCTTCTTAAACCATGTATCAATTTCCATGGGGTAAATATGGCCACCATAATACAACATGTTCTCATAAGATTGCTATTGAAGAATTTAACTAAGATGACGCTTAGAGCTAATTTCACTAATTTTAACCACTTTCTAAGTAATATGATCGTTCATAATCAATTCATTTATCTTACTTCCTAAAATATTTTGTGAAATAAGGAAAAGTAAAAGCATTTAAGAAATGAAAGAATGGGCTGCCCTAATCTTGCCTTGTGCTTGTTATAAATGAAGTCCTCATCAACATGAACCAATTGTCTTCAGTAGTGAGGCCTCTGTAAGCTTCTGTTCACCAGATGCAGGTGAAAGTCATGCACACAACATGTGTGCCCTGTCTCATTGCCAAGATTTCATCAAATCATACACTTCTGTACAGTCTGCCATAGTTTAGATGGGATTGTCATCATTGTCATTGTCATCATCCTCATAGTCATCACCATCACACTGACATAATAGTAAAGCCAGCTCACTATAAACACAGGTAGGAACCTGTCAGCTTCTCTCTGAAGGTTACTTAAAACTTAATCATTAAAACTTGGTAAATTAATTTTTAAAAACACTATTGTTTCCTTGGATTCCGAGCTTAGGAACACAAGGAGGATCATGTTATGCTTGAAAATTCAAAGTTATTCTAACTCCCCAGTTGTTGAGGATTATAAGGTTAGAGAGTCACTGGCAATTAATATTAGAACTTGTGTTCAGCAGGCAAGATCAAGGAGCCCAGGCAGAGTTCTCTTTGCACCAACCTCCCAGGAACACCACTTCATAAACACTGGACATAGGTACTTCTTTTCTGCAGGGAGAGAAGCAACCCTGGAGGTTTAAAGGGCCTCAGGCCCTAGTCTCTTGTGTGGCTATGATAAAGCATCCTCGCAAAAAGCAACACAGGGAGAGAATGATTATCTTAGCTCATAATTCCAAGTTATAGTCCATTGGGGCTGGAAGACAGTGGGAACTTGAAGCAGCTAGTCATAGCCACAGCAGGGAGCAGAGAGACGTGAGTCTGGGCATGCTTTGTATTCAGCTAGTTTTTCCCACTATACAAGTCAAGACTTCAAACCAGAGAACGATCGCGCCCACAGTGGGTGGGTCTTCCACTAAGTTAACATAATCAAGACACTCCTTCAGTGGCTAGAGAGATAGCTCACTGCTTAGAGCATTTGCTGCTCTTGCAGAGGATCAATTTCAATTTTCAAAACCCATATGGAAGGCAACAACCTTGTGTGACTCCCTCTCCAGGGGATCCCATGACCTCTTCTGCCCTCCATAGGCACCAGGCACACATGTGGCACACTGACAAACACACAGGCAAACCATAGTTACCTTAAAACAATTTTTTAAAAGAAAATTCCCCCAGAGACTTGCCCAAAGCCAACCTGATCTAGCAAATCCCTCACTGAGCTTCTTCCCAGGTGATTCTAGATGATGCCATTGACTCTAGGTGATGTCATTGATTCTAGGTGATGCCATTGACTCTAGGTGATGCCATTGACTCTAGGTGATGCCATTGACTCTAGGTGATGCCATTGACTCTAGGTGATGTCATTGATTCTAGGTGATGCCATTGACTCTAGGTGATGCCATTGACTCTAGGTGATGCCATTGACTCTAGGTGATGCCATTGACTCTAGGTGATGTCATTAACAGTTAGCACTGTGCTTTGTGTCATCACTGCTACTAAATAACAAAGCCCACCTTTGCATCCAATTTGTCATCCTCCAATCCTACTGTCTTTCCCACAAGACACTAGCAGTCTTAGGGCTAGAGAGAACATTGAATCTGACTTTTGTTGAAAGTTAAAAGAAAGAATGCACAGTAGTGAGGGAGGGAGGTAAGGCAGTTGAGACGAGTAAGCTATGCTTTACAGCAGCCCTAGTCCCAAGACTCACTTTGGTTGGGAATCTGAATTTGGCTTTGGTTCTATAACAGGCAAAGGAAATTTTAGTCCTGTTTTTTTTTTTAATTCCCTTCTTCATTGATCTTTCTGATCTGGTATGTATTCAAATCCAGTTTCTGTCCTAAAAGTCAGATCAATTGAGACAGAACATAACAAACTTCACATACTTTATTCCAACATCACTCTTCACTTCAAACTGCCCTTTAGAAATCAAACATAATCTCAGACTTTTCACAAACTCTTTTCCCACAATTCTAATATTCTAAGAATGAAGAAGAAAAAGCCCATGGCAGCCAGAGGCTCCTAATCTTGGTAAACCATGAACATACTACTGTTGTGTCAAATTTTCTTTGATCATTGCAAGTTCTAGGATATCTTGATGTCATTATGTTTATATTATTTATAAAATTATCCAAGTTTTAAACTAAACAAATCAAAAAGAAGACTACATGTTCTTTTGATGGTTTCTTGGAACTTTGTCTAGCAGAACCCTGAAGAACTGCTTGACTATCTTGGGGTGTTTTTTGATGCTTGACTGCTGGCCAAGAAACCAAACATGTTCATTATGTGTTATCTTGTAGCTGATTATATAGAGAAAATGCACAATCTCTGCCTTGGCCACAAGGGAATTAAAGATAATGTATTCTGTGAAGAAATAAAATCATTTGGGATATAACCTATGATCTTTTCCTGATATTCTTTCTTTAATGCCTATTAGAACTAGAAGTGGAAACTTTTAGTTCTTTGGAAACTTAGTCATGTCAAGTGATGTTTGGCTGGGGCACACAGGTGAAATGTCTCACTAAAGCAAACATACAAAAGATCTGGGATGAAGGTGTATGACCCCACAGAGAGTGGGAGACGAGCACTGAGCCTTGGTTTGGTTTGCTCTGCCCCACTATTCTTTGATAATGCCATGCATGTATTGGTTTCATTACTTAGTGTTATTGAGCTCAACTTGTGATAATGCTGCCATTGAGAGAAACTCTCCCAAGAACTGTTCCTGAAGTTCCTGCTACACTTTGCTGCTTCCACAGACTCACCTCAGACCAATTGACCAGCCTAACAGTTTCATCAGGATTGAACTACAGCTGCTGCTTGGTGCCTGTTGTCTGCCTGCCTAGAGGACTGGCGTGCACCTGCTAAGTCATATTTGGTGTTTGCTATGGGACTGAACTGCTGAGAAAGATTGAGCTCGCCCCCAAAGAACTATTGCTAAAGAGATCCACTTCCCCTACATCCTAATAACTTTTCTCTTCCACTACCTCTGCTGAGTGGTGGGCTAGAGAAGAGGCTGAACCTTGATTAAAAGTGGGTTGCATCCAGGGCAGATGTCATACAGACCCTACAAGAACACAAATGCCAGCCCAGGCTACTATACCCAGCAAAACTCTCAATTACCTTAGATGGAGAAAGCAAGATATTCCATGACAAAACAAAATTTATACAATATCTTTCCACAAATCCAGCCCTACAAAGGATAATAGATGGAAAACATCAACATAAGGAGCAAAACTACACCCTAGAAGAAGCAAGAAGGTAGTTTTCCAACAAATCCACACAAATCTAATTCCATCTCTTACAACAAAAACAACAGGAAGTGACAATTACTTTTTCTTAATATCTTAATATGAAAATTAATATTACCAACATATCCTAATCGATTGAAATCCAAAAATATGAGGAATTAGAAATTTATTGACTGTCATTCAATAGTTTCTCTAATTTGGTAATTGGAGAAATAGGTCCAATATTATACAATCCATATACACTTTCAGCTTGTTTGTTTGTGACAATGTTTTGTTGTGTATAACATAATGGTTTTGAGATCTTGCTTCTCCTATCTCAGCCTCTCTATTAGTAATATTGTTTATTTCATGTTTTTACACTATACTACAGTTTTCAGAACAGCTTACATATTTTAAAAGTATTTATATACCCAAAAGAAATGTAGACAATTAAATTGGGAGGGAATTTGTAAGAGAACAACAAAGAGTAAGACTGACATTGCTTGACATTTGTAACTCTTGTATCAAGTTACACAGTAAGAGCCAAAATTTTAAGCTCTACTAAATATAAAACAAACAAACAAACAAAAACACTTTATATATTTATGTTAATTTAAGAAAACATTAGTAGTGATGTATTATTTTGAAATATACAGTTAATACATTTGGAGTTATTTAAAATTTATATTGAGAAAAACGTTTGTATTTTCAGTATTGCCATAGATAAGCATCTACATAAGACTATTAAATTGATTGTTGTTTTATATCAAACAACTTTTATAATACTCATTTTTATTGTTATAGTATTTTATAAATTTTAAAGAATATGACCAAAAAGATATTGTAGGTATTGAAGGGGGGTCTCTGGGAGGAGTTGGGGTACAAAAGGAAAACAAGATTGTGATTTAGTTCTATTTACTTAAAATATGTTTTTAAATGTTAACAAATTCAGATAAATTGAAATCACGTAACCTTTCTCATTATAATGCAATAAAACTTAAAAAAAATTTTAAAAAGTGGGTTGCAGATCACAAAAAAAAATGGGTTGCAAAAAATGTATGCCTACAACTTGTTTCTTTGGGTGGTCTTTGACTTGATTTTATCTTGTTGATGAGTTAACGCTTAGCTGCAAGCACTGCTGGTGTGCTGAGTCATGTGTGCAGTGAGCACCAATTAAACACTAAGCAGTTCCGACTATTCCGCTCGGTGCTAGAAGCGTGGCAATAGGCGACACAGACATGATCCTCATCCTTGTGGGGTTTTCATTTTTAAAAAATTAGAATAAATTATCCAGGGAGAAAAATCAAGTGTAACAGGTGCTTAGAGAATAGTGTGCACATCAAGCCAAAAGAAGAAGAGAAAGTTAAAAGGGCAAAGATCATATTTGAAACGGATGAGAATTGCCTGCAGTTTAAAGAAACAATTCAAAAAAGTCTGATAGGGGCTGGAGAGATGGCTCAGCCAGAAGAGGGGTCTGCTGCCAAGACCGATAGCCTGAGTTTGATCCTGGGGACCCACACAGTGGAAGGAAATGACTCCCATGGTTTGCCCTCTCACCTCCACATGTATTCTATGGCACAAATGTGTGTGCTAATAGAGAAGGAAGGAGAAGAGAAGGGGAGGGACAGGAGAGGAGAGGGGAAGGGAGAAGAGGGGAGGGAAGGAGAAGGGAGAAGAGGAGAGAAGAGGAGAGGGGAGGGGAGGGGAGGGGAGGGGAGAAGAGAAAGAAAAGAAGGAAACAGAAAAGGAAGGGAAAGGAAGGGGAGAGGAGGGCAGGGGAAGGGAGGGAAGGGAACGACAGGGGAGGGAAGGGAAGAGGAGGGGAGGGAATGGGAGGGGAAAGGAGGGAAGAGTGTATTAACTCTTTGGCAAGATAGGGAAATAATTCCATATATAGACTTAGGAAGTAGATTCAATCGATTGCTTAAGAGAACGTCTTCCAGCATCCAGAGAAAGAGGGGGAAATGCTTTTTAAAAAGCAAGAGTCAGCTAACTTTCTAAGAGAAGCAATGTGAAGTGGAAGGCAAAGCACAGATGGCTTCCCTGTGCTGAGAGAACAAGGAGTACGATACACAGGAGAGCTACACGGGACAGCGCTACACAGGAGAGCTGTGCTTTGACAAGATGGCCATGAGGGTAAAGCAGACCCAAGCATCCTCACATTTCTCTACAACACACTCCTCAAACAAATGGTTAAGGATGCTCTTCCAGTGGAATTAGTCCCAGACAGGTGAAATAGAAAATAATTTCAAATAAAAAAGTCATAAAAGTGAAAATTTACTAATGCCGAGTTTCAAGATAAGAGAGAGGCGTTGTAGTCCAGAGTTCCAAGATCCGTGAATTTCCCAGGTAGAAGATAAAGGAACCAACTTTAGACATTAACAGGGAAGGCTTAGGCTGTGATTTCCAACTACAGACACAAAAGAGAGGCCTGGAAGATGGGAAGATCGTTCATACTTCCTAAGTCAGCCAAAGAGAACGTGAACTGATCTCTCTAAACATTACTTCAAAGTTGGAACCAATGAGTGAAGAAACAAGTGGCCAGAGCTGAGGACACTGTATACAAACTCCACACAATGGTTCACCAGGTGAAGTGGACTATACCCTCGGGTAAAAAAAGTAGCGATGTCAAGCTGGGCATCCTTACAGTATTCCTACCTGCACCGCTCATCAAATAACACTAAGCTGTGAAGCTTGGAGAAAAGCTCCCATGGAGAGAAGCTCCCAAAAGTTGGCCTGGCTACATCGTCAGACAGACAGACAGACAGACAGACTGACTTCAGAGCTTTCTCAAGACACAGTCTTCATAGCTTCACAGACAAGATGAATCTCCATGTGTTAGTGGCCTCCAGATAAAACTGCCAAGGACACAGAACTAAATATACAAATTTATAGGATTATGGACATCTTTAAATGATTCTGTTATTAAAATATAAGCACACTAGGGCTAGAGAAATGCCTCAGTGGCTAAGAGTGCATAACTCTCTTGCAGAGGACCTGAATTCTGCTCCCAATACTCACAGTTGGCAGCTCACAACTGCCTGTACCTCTAGCTCCACTGGATCTGATGCCAATTTGGGCTGTGTAGGCACCTGTACTCCCGTTCACATACCCACAGTCAAACATACACATAAAAACAATTAAAAATGAAAATAAGTCCTTCAAAAACATAGCACATAAGATCAGTAAAGATACAGCATTTTCAATGAGATTATTAAAAAAAAAAAAAAAAAAAAAAAACAAAGCTGAGCCATATCAAAAAAAGAGCATCAGGACCAATCGACATTTCAAGTGTGTCATCCACATTCATAGCAATTGAAGTTAAATTTGTCTACTACAGTCATCTCAGGGACGTCACTGGAATATATGACATATCACAGCGGACTTCAAAACAATGAAATTGAGTGTACTGTGCACGACGGTTCTATTGATGAGAAGGGCCTCTGCAAAGGTGTGGAAGGGCTTATCATGGATACACTAACTGTTGTGAAAGGCCCCCACACTGTGGGTTGCTGGTTTCCCTGGGGGAAAGATCCAGAACTGTGTAAAACCAGAGAGAGCCATGTGAGCCTTCACATCTGTGTTCGCCTTCATGCTTTCTGCTGCTTTACTGCTAACATATGTGGTCAGTTCCCTCAAGCACCTGCTTCTGCAGCTTCTCCACCGTGATGAACTGTCACCTAGAATGTTCTAGAACTGTAATCCAAGGAAACCCTTTCCCCACTAAGTAGCTTTTGTCAGACAGAACAGTGAAGAGAAGAGAAATTAGGACACTGTACTATCTATGACTGAGCTACAATCCATTTAAAATTGGTAAGTAAGGGGTGGGGACTGTTGCGTGTAATAATTAAAAATCAATCCACGCTATTGCCGGTTGCTCTCTGGCCACAGCGGTCTCCCCGCCCCCATGACTATCCCCTTGCAGTGGTCTGCCCAAATTCCTGCAGTTCACTTGCACAGAACCTGCACACATTCCCAGTCATCTGCCCCCTGTGGTTAGCTGTCACCAAATCCCCTTAACCCAGTAAAATCGAAACCCCAGAGGCTTATAAATTCTCAGTCAGATTTATAACAGTAAACTCTCAACCAACAAAATACCCACATACTGAACTGAGTCCATTGATAGTGACACAAGCTGCCAACCTGAATTGGACAAATTGCCCTACATTATTCTATTGCTCTTCTATGATATTCATAGCTACCTGTGGCTATTTCAAGCCACGTGGATCCGGTTTGTCCTCTTCCTCTATCCTTCTGTGTCCTTGTCCATGTCAGTTCCCTATCTTCTCTCTCTTTCTCTGAAACTCTTAGCCTTGCCTTCCTTTTTCATTGCCCAATCACAGACTCTAGCCTTGTATTTCACCTGCCCTCACCTGCATATGGATAGCAATCCAGAGAGAACTATGTAAATTAGGACACATACTTCTAAGTGATGCCTTACAAAGTATAAATATTGAATAAATGATCTTAAAATGTGTTTCAGGGTAGTGGGAACCTACCAGTAATGGGAGCAGGGAGATGAGCTGGGCCAGAGAAAATGGCAAAGTGCATGTTAGAGGGTTGTAAAGGAGGGGCCAAGTAGTCACAGGTTGCCAATCCATGATCACATGCTTAGATAATAAAATCAATTATTACAATTAGAATTTTTCAAAATGAATGAGCAAAAAAACTATAAATAACCACATTCCACGTACCAGCAATGAAGGTCACTTAAAGAAGCACAGAAATATTAGCAGAAGTTAAAGTATCTATAAACAACTATGATTTTCACCTAAAGGTACAGCATGGATATAAATAATGAAAAAATATTCTGTATTCATAGCTTATAAATAGTATTTTTAAAATCTCAGTTCTCCCTCAATTGAGCTACTCAGTGCACTCCATCCAAAACCAATAAACTATGTGTGCATGCATGTGTGCATGCATAGGAGAGCATATGCATGCAAAATTTGAATATCAACCCCCCCAAAAGTGTATAGAAATTCACAGTGCCAAGAACAGCCAAGACTTGCTAGATATGAAAATGTATTATAAACATACAGTAATTATGACTGTATAGGATTAAGTAGTTAATTATATATTAAGAGATGACAGCAAAAATTACAAGCTACTAAAATTCTTTTTCCATGCATTACATGCATACATTACAAATATCTTGATTTTAATATAGTGTTAGCTTATGTTTCTGTTAATTGATAATAACTACACAAAGTACTGATGGATTTAAACTTCAATGAGAAATGGGAAAAATCAAAACAATAAATTAAAACCCAAAAGAATAAAATTTTAAAGGACTAGGAAATTCAGAATTGTGTTCTTTTGCTTTTATTTTTTTTATTATTTCTAGTAAATAAGAATAAACAAAATTTATCTCGACAAAATTCTATTTTAAGTTTTCTAGTTGTTTCTTCCATTTATGCAATGTGTGCTGGCTATCTTCAGAGCCCCATTGCCCTCTGGCTCCTGGCGTCCCTTAGATCTGAATGATTTCTTTCTAAGTTAGCCCCTCCGTGGTGACATCATCGAGAAAATGAAAACCCTCTGTCTTACTTAGGGTCACTACTGCTGCCACAAAACGCCATGACTAAAAGCAGCATGGGGAGGAAAGGATTTATTTGGCTTGAGCTTCCACATCACTGTTTATCATTGGAGGAAGTCAGGACAGGAAGGCAAGCAGGGCAGGAGCTGATGCGGAGGCCATGGAGGGGTGCTGCTTACTGACTTGCTCCCCATAGCCTGCCCGGCCTGCTTTCATATAGAACCCAGGACCACCTAGGAATGGAACTACCCACAATGGGATGGGTCTTCCCCCGTCAATCACTGATTAAGAGAATGATCTACAGGCTTGCCTACACCTAGATCTTACGGAGGCATCTTCTCAGTTGAGGATGCCTCCTTTCTGATGATTGATCCTTTTGTGTGTGGAGTTGACAAGAAGCTCTCCAGCACACCTTCTCCGGCAACCACGAACAGTCCATGGCTCTGCAGGACTTCTTTATCTGAACCCTATCTACCCTCGGTGAGAAAGCCCAGTCTGCACCCTCCATGGCGGATCTGCACCGGCAAGGGCTTCAGGGCACTCCTCTCCATCTTTCAGCTCCTAAATGCTTTCTGCTCTCCTTCCTTTGATGTTTTCTGGGACTTTGAGAGGTGTGTTAAGATGCAGATGTCCTGTGTGTAAGGCTCAGCACTCATCAGTCACTGGCTCTCCACACTTCGACCAGGATGAGTCACAGCATTAGTCTTCACGTCTTCAAAGGAAGCCTGTCTGCCCCTGCCCCAGGGGCGGAAACACCGGGTAGCTCCTCCTTCACTTAGGGAAGTTTGGCGCCCACTTGACCTGCGTCCTCCTCGCCATGGGCTTTTGGCCAGGAATATAGGACTCCGTGTGCATTTCCTCCTGGTCCAATCACAAACCAGTTGGTTATCCTTGAAACAGTCACACTACGATTACACTACTGGGCATATCCTGCCCGTTGGGTCGACTTCACAGCACACGCGTTTCACAGCTTTATGAGACTGTCAGTGAATTTTCTGCCCCAGCTGCTTACAATGCTCCTTCCAAAATGCTAGCCAGCAAGGCGTCTCCAGCTCATTGCCATCTTGATTTCTCTGAGTCCTATAATGGAAGCTTATGGTGCCTTTGACAATATGGTCTTATCATCTAGTACTGATGGGCAACAGAGAGCAATAACAGTAGCCTGTGTTCTTTTGGGGGGGGGTCCCTGAAATTTCTTTGACTCACAACTCAGAACAGGGCATCCTGCATCTGGCACTGAGCTCTTGTTCCAATGCCTCTGATATCGTAGAGCAGCATTATCAAATTAACCCCACTATACAGTATCTTGACACTATTACAGAGCACTTCTTAAACTTTTTAATTTAATTTTAAAATATTTTAGTTTATAAATAGTAGGCTCCTATATAGGTTTTCACTCATTCTTGGTTTTTGTTAAGCTTTTCCCAAGCCTCCCATTTCCCCCAGTGACACCTCAACCCAATTTAAATATTTTCAAGCTTAGCAGTCCTCTCTCTTACATTCTTATTCCATTTTGGAAACTTATCAATGGATTGATAAGGTAACCTATAGAATGGGAGGGAAATCTGTCACAGCTATTACTCCAACTAAGGATTAATGTCTGAAAACAGACAAAGAACTAAAAAAAAAAATTATCAAGAAGAAAACAATAAAAAATGAGCTTTGGTTCAGAATATAGAGTTCTCAAAACAAGAACTATTAATTAATAGCACTTCTCAAATTGTTCAACATCGTTAGTGTTCAGGGAAACAGAATTAAAGCTACTTTTAGATTGCACCTCACCCTGGTCAGAATGTCTGTTTTCAGAAAACCAAATTGCAGAAAATAAGATGTTGGTGATGCTATGAGGAAAGGAAATCCTTATCCACTGTTGGTGGGACAGCGAGGGCTGGCAACGCACTGGGAAATATGGAGTAAAATGACTAACTTAGATCATTTCCCATGAAATTGCTAGCAATGACCACTGTGAAATGATGTTCCTGTCATAAAAGGCAAAGCTGTGAGGAAACGCTTCTGAATCTTTGGGGTGTCATTAGCTAAATCTACATGTATTTGTAGAATGCTCTGATTATGAATTTCTATAAGTCACTCAGATTCGTTAGGTATTTACCCTGGAACGTATTTTTTTTTCTAAGGCTTTATAAATGTTTTAATTATATAACTCTTTGAATGACAGCCCAGGCAACTCCCATTATTTCTGCTTAAAGGATGTGAAAGGTGGGCCATAGAGAGTCTTAGTGAACTGCCAAGGTCATAGAGTTGCTGAGAGGTGGGGCTGAAGCTGGGGGATGACTGCGTAGGGAAAGCACTTGCCTCACAGCAGAGCTTAGGTCCCCCAGACCATGAAATGGGCAGGTGAGCAGGTGGGAAGGTGGGCACAGAGGGCAGGTGGGAAGGTGGGCACAGAGGGCAGGTGGGAAGGTGGGCACAGAGGGCAGGTGGGCATGGTGGGCATGGTGAACAGGTGGGCAGGTATGCAGGTGGGCACAGAGGGAAGGTGGGCACTGTGGGTAGGTGGGCAGGTGGGCGCAGAGGGCAGGTGGGCATGGTAGGCATGGTGGGCATGGTGAACAGGTGGGCAGGTATGCAGGTGGGCATGGTGGGCAGGTGGAATCCATGAGCATGGTGGGCACGGTGGTCAGGTGGGCACATTGAGTAGGTGGGCATAGTGGGCACAGAGAGCAAGTGGACACCATGGGAAGGTGGGCACATTGGGCAAGTGGGCATGGTGGCACAGAGGGCAGGTGGGCACCACGGGAAGGTGGGCACATTGGGTAGGTGGGCATGGTGGGCATGGTGGCACAGAGGGCAGGTGGGCACCACGGGAAGGTGAGCACATTGGGCAGGTAGGCATAGTGGGCACAGAGGGCAGGTGGACAGCACGGGAAGGTGGGCACATTGGGCAGGTGGGCATAGTGGGCATAGTGGGCACAGAGGGCAGGTGGGCACAGTGGATGCCTATGACCAGCACTCATGACCTAGAGATAAGAAATCCCCTGCTGCATGCCAGCTAGGAAGGTAGGCCCATGCTGCTTCAATAAATGAAATATAAAACAGAGAAAGATATGACCTGTCCAATTACATGTGCATGCTTACCTGCACAGACGCATACAGCCATATATATGAACATGAAAACACACTCATCCTTCTCCTACATGCATCACATACAAAAGAAAAATTCAAAGAAAAGAAAGAAAGCAGGCTCCCCCCACCCCACCCCACTCCAGGGAGTGTGTCAGACACCCTGTGTGTGAACTTTGTAATGACTGCAATAGAACTTGAAACAGGAGAAATTTTCTAGGAAGCTGTTTCTTGTCTACATCATCTTGTCCATTCAGAGAACTTGTGGTATGCCATCTGGCATTTTTTTTTTTTTGCACCTAAAATGATCCCATAAAAATTACTCATAAAAAGCAAAAGTCTAAATTCCTCTTTTCAGTTTCTTTCCCAAGATTGATGAACAGAGACATGAAGGCAGAAGTGAAACAGACTATGAGGAAAGGGTTAACAGCAGGTGGGGTGAGAATAAGGATCGACGTGAAATAATGCATGAGTGGGGACTGTTTAAAGTAAAGTAAAAAAATAAAAAGATCCGTGGAGCCCTGCTCAGCAGATGGGGAGCCTTGCTAAGGTGAACATGCTCTGTTCTTAAAGACAGGTGCTGCATGGACAGCCCCAGCCTTCTTTCTCCTGACTCCTGTCAGCCTCACTTCCCTCTCCAGCTCTCTATACTTCTCTCCTGGCTCCCAGCATGCTGAGCTGCTTCCCTTCACTTGGCCCAGGTCCACTGCAGCCCTGACTCAACTCTTTAAAGGTGTGTCCCAGAACCTGCTGAACTGCCCTATCTCTGACTGACAGTGAGAACATTCATTACATGCTGCTGAGCTGCCCTGTGTATAGAATGAGCAGTGAGACTGTTGCAGCACGTGGCAGTGTGGACCAGTAAGGGAGCGTCAGGACCTACCGCCTGCTGATGTGAAGACAGTACTGACCCACAGAGTTATGCAGAAGAGCTCTGCAAGTGATAACTTCCCGAGGAAACACGGAACTGTAGACGTATCAGAGGAAAAGGGTCCGAGGGGCTGGAACCTGAAGGCGGTGTCTGAACTCATGGGATGGTTTCCTTTTTCTTTTCTCCAGTGCTGGGGATGAAGCCCAGGCCCTCACACACACCATCCTCCTGAGCTATGTCCATAGCCCCATAGCATGGATTTTTATGATAACAGTAGGTGTTAAAGGTAACTGCCATAGGGGTTAATACCAGGGTTGTAATAATCTTTCTTTTGTGCTTCAAAACCCATGGCCTCGGTGCAGGGAAGTCGCCTGCCTTAGAGAAGCTTCCAGATAAACCTGCCTTTAATATAGTCTTTTTTTTTTTAAAGTGAAAAAATATCAGCTATAGTAAACATTTACCTTGTAATTTATTAGCAAAAAAATAGTCTGAAGGGTTAGGTATTAACCGTGGCTTTGGTTTGGTATGACCCTAATCAGCCTCTAGAACAGTAAGTCATTCTACACCTACAACCTGATGAATACCAAAGCCTCAAAGAAATCAACAGACATGTTGGCAAGACATCTCCCTCTGTACAAACCCCAGACGACAGCCAGAAGGCTGTTCATGTTCTTGAATGGCTGGAAAATAATTTGCTTTTTGAAACTATAATTAAATATTGTTTGCTTAAGCACGAGTCATTAAACTTGGTGGCACACCATCCTGTGACTTTACTGCTATAAACTTCCATTTGATGAATTAATTGCAGAAGCTCTTCTATAATCCTAGTCCACACAAATTATCGTAAATTACAGCATGAAGAGCTGCCATACCAAGAGAACAGCCACAGCTACGGGATTCATAAGGCAGAACTTTAAGGCAATCACAGAACTGTCACGTGAAAAACATCCAGTTGATAGTTTAATGTACTCAGAGGAAAACAGCTCTTCAACCCTGGATTTCTAACAGCTGTGAATTACCAAGCTTGGTCACTTATATTTGTTGTAGAAAAGTTAGTTCCTATTCTCTCTCGAAAACAGTAAGTCATAAGTGAATAAGAAGATCAAACACACATGGATACACAAATCTCATTTGTAGGGAACGATACGCTATGGTTTTACAGTTTAGTGTGCACGTACAGTGTGTAAACATGTGTGGGGTGCACATGTGTGCAGATCCAAGTGCTTGTGTCACTGCGTGTCTTCCTCAGTGGCTCTCTACTTTGTGTCTATAGACAGGGTCTCACTGAACACGGAGCTTGCCAGCTAGCCAGCTTGCTCTGCCAATCCGCTGTCTCAGCCTCCGCAGCCCTGGCATTGGAGGCAGCTGCCACACCCACCCAGCCCAGCATTTAGTTCTCACTCTTTTTTTTTTTCACCCCACCCCCCAGGCCCACTTGCTCTGGCCATATTTTATTTCATTTGTGTGGGTATACTGTCACTGTCTTCAGACACAGCAGAAGAGGGCATTACAGGTGGTTGTGAGCCACCATGTGGTTTCTAGGAATTGAACTCAGGATCTCTGGAAGAACAGTCGGTGCTCTTAACTGCTGAGCCATCTCTCCAGCCCTGCTCCTCACTCTTACACAGCAAGCACTTTGCCCACTGAGCTATCTGCCCTGACCTACAATTTTATTATTATTCCATAGTTCTAATGTTATTGGATTATACTGAACTGTTTACCAGCAATCTTTACTATGGAGAATGTAATAGATGTTAACAGCATAGGAACAAGGTTCGTGCTGTATTGGTTTGCTTTGCTTTTGAAGTAATTTTCGGGAAAGCCATCTGGTTACTAGGAAACAGACTTTCTGAGTGAGTTTCCATTATGTCATGCCAAATGTTTTTTAAATAAATTACCTTGTAATATACAACGCATGCTTGCAAGTTGACTCAAATACAAGTTTGCTGTATATTAAGTATACCACGAACATGATCACTTCAGCATAAGAAGAAACTCTCTCCTTAATCCTGATTCTGTTAAAAAAAAAATCAATAATACCTCCCTGGAAGCCAACAAACGTGCAAAGACAGAAATTGAGAGTTGTTCCCATAGAGTACGTTTCTAATGGACATATTTATCAGTAAGTCTATAACCCTAGCTTTAATAGCTTTCAGATTAACTAGCACTGATCCAAGTTGGATTCTAGTTACATTATGGTTCACCCCGACCTAATGAATCCTACATTGTGTTTATTGCTTTATATAAGTCCAGTCTGTAAGGGAAACTTACAAGCTGTTGGTTTTAGTGTTTATTTATAATGAGTACAATGAATTGCGCCAACTGCTTTCTGAGATCTGTACTGCTGAGCAGATCTGAACTGCTCTGAGGGACAAAACATTGTACAAGCTTATAATTCCCCAGAGAGTTTTGATTATTTTATATAAACTATACTCAAACAGCCACAGATTTCACCAGGAAAACTGCTATGTGGTTTAAGGCCACATAATCTGGTTCCAGCCCTTGTTTGTGCCTTGAGTTAAAGGCACACTCTTAGCTTGAAACAATAAACTCAAATAGTAACATTCCTGGAGAGAATTCAATTCAGAACTTTGGCAGCACAGATAGCAGGTACTGCACAGACTCATTGTGATTTTATACAGACGTGTGGATGTGTAGGTGAGGGAGGCAGTGCCAGAGTTTAAATGAGTAATATATATATGTATGTGTGTACATAAATATAGGAGAGAGAGAAAGAGAGAGAGAGAGAGAGACAGACAGAGACAGAGACAGAGACAGAGAGACAGAGAGACAGAGAGACTACAGTTTCCTAGCTTTCCTGGTGTGTAATTAAAAGTGTGGTCATAGCTTAAAGGTTTATTTACACCATAAATATAGAAAGGAACTGCAATGATATTAATTAAGCACCACATTAAGCAAACTGGGGGTGTGTGGAAAAATATACTTAAAAAGTCTCTCATATTTAAAAGGGGCCAGTGCAGGTTACAGATGCAACCTCCTGACACCTGGACAGATGTGGTGAAGCCAGGTAAAGCTTTCTCACTGGGCAAAGCGGGAAAGTGAACTCTGTACAAACATGTTTGTAGATTCAATGCTTTTTAAGGTCAGACTACCAAAAGAGGGCACTGCCCTTGAAAATGAGATTTAGTTAAAATGAGATTGCCAAAGAGGACCCTGTCACTCCACACCAATCTTCCCAAATAGAGATTATCTGTAAATCTTACTAGATTATAAAAAAAAAAAGTATCAATGTTAGCCCTAAGACTTGAACACTGTGAGGTGTGTGTGTGTGTGTGTGTGTGTGTGTGTGTGAATCTCACAGACACTTGCTTCTCTCTCTTTCATCTGGACCCAATAGATAACCTACCCAGAGCATCTGCACCAGCCAGCGTTCCTTTGTGTCCTACTTACCCCTTATTACCAGGTATCAGAAGGGTGTACATCTAGACTTTGTGTCTCCAGGAACATCACAGCACACACTATCTGTCTTTCTTTGGACAGTGTGAAATCCAACTGGTTTTTGTTTACTTTCTCATTTATTTGACCAGAACTTGGAGCAGTAAATGACATCCATGAATCTTGTCTTTGAGGGACTCCCACCCAACCCTGTACATGGATAAGTTTCAATGCATGGTGAAAATCAAGCTATAAAAACACAAATAACTGTGAGTACACCCTTAATGGGGTGCAATGTGAGGAGGTCAGGTGGCTCCCCAAAGCCTGAGACCTAGAGACAGGTGAAAGTTCACTTCTAATTTATTCTTAGACACTTGAAAATGTTATCTGATAATAAAAGACTTTTTACATCTCCTCTTAGTTTAATTAAATCCATTTCTGATACATTTTTGCTTGAAAGTCTCGCTGCTCTGATCATTTTTTCAATGCTACTTTTATAAGTGAAATCGTCCTTTCTCGCCGCCTTCTGCCTTTGTTTCCGCTTTTAAGCTTTTAATGCTTTTACCAGTGGAGGCTTATGCAAATGAGCATCATAGAGACTTATTAAATAATTGTTAATTTTCAAGTAGTGAAAAATGTACATTTTAAGAGGCTACATTCCCTACCAGCTGAACTATCTAAAATCCCCCAAAGCTTGATGTGAGATGTTAAAAGGTGAGCATTTGCAATATTAATTGAATTATCCTTTTGTCTGTCCTGGCTATTGATTGAGATTGGCTGACTCCTCTTTTTCATTGCAGATAGGAGGATTTTTAGCTCCATGGATTTTCTTGTTATGGTCTGTGGAGCCACTTCGGATTTCTCCTTTTCTGTTCTTGTCTCCTCTAAACTTGCACATCACAAGCGGCTAACACACTGATGAAGACAGGTCACCCGTGAGGTAGTTATCCTCCTCCTGATGAGGTGGCTGTTGTGCCATCTCTGTGGTACAGACAAGGAAGATGGATGGAGGACACAGAAATGGCTCCTACCTGGCAATACCTAGGATTCATTTGACTTCCTCATTTGACTCTCTCATTTGACTCCCTCATTTGACTCCTTTACTGTCTTCTTCCTTGTTTGTGCCTTCAGAATCCTGATTAATGTCACCTCTACATTCTTGTCTACACACTTCATAACAAATGACAGCAGTGACAAGAAGCAAGCAAAGTCTTTTCTCATCAAATAAGAGCGACCTTGAACTTCTAGCCTTCTTCTCATCCTTCCATATTCAGTCCTGATTCAGCCAGAACTACAAGAGACCTGTCTCAAGACAAAGAATAAATAAATAAAATATAACAAGTATAATAACACATAAAAGAGAGGACTACCCCCAGGGCAACATCATTCTAATAACGAAGCAATGCAGAGAAAAATACAGACCAGTATTTCTCATGAGGATGGAGGAAAAATCCCTCAAAAAGTAACTCAAGCTGTGGCTTGTGCTGAAGCATGAACCTAAACATAGACCAAGTTTGATCCTCAGCACCAGAAAAAAATAAGACAAAACAGAGAATATTAGAAATTTGAGTTCAAAAAATCTATAAGAAAAAATTGTATCATAATCAAATTAGAATGTTTAAATATTGGAATCTTTTACTGTCATTCATCATCTTGCCAACTTGAGGAGGCAGACTATCACATGATCATATTAATAGACTCAGACTATATCTTGTGATCATATTAATAGACTCAGAGAACAGTTAGATGAGACTTAGCCATGCATGAGAAAAGCCCTAAGTGAAGCAGGAGTTAAGATTCCAATGTCAAACTCCCAGCCTCTGTTGGAGCACGTACTCTGTCGCTGCTGCTCTTTTGGAAGACTGTGGCCCCTTTGGGTGGAGTGTAGAAAAAGCTGACTGTTTCCTACCAAGAGCAAGAAGAAGATAGAGATGTGCTTTTTCACTTCTGGTTTTTCCGTGATTCTGTAAGTTGTAGATCAACCAATAAGCCTACAAGTAAGAAATGAATGAGATGTTCAGATGGGGAAAAGAAATGAGCTGTCTATATTTAAATGTGCTAGTGTTTGTTCGAGGGGGGCATTTGTGAACACACCCCTAAGTGAAAAGCTGTTGATAGTTGATGGCTTTCCAGGGATTGGGAGTCTGAGGCTTTTGGTGGTGTTATTGTTTGCTTGTTTGCTTTTAATGTGGCTCCTGGCAGGTGCTCTCTCCAGTGGATGGTCTCACAACCGGTAATACAGCTTGGATAGGTCAGTCAAACAAAAAAGAATACAGAAAGTTGTGGAGAGAGAAAGGTGGGTGGATATGGGAGGGCTTAGGGGCAAGATTTGTGGTTAATATGATCAAAATACATTGAATTGAATTCCAAAAAAAATCAATGAAAATAATTTTAAATGCTAATGTAGCAACAAACACCAAAGAGGAAGAGAGAGAGAGAGAGAGAGAGAGAGAGAGAGAGAGAGAGAGAGAGAGAGGCCGAGGCCTTTGGAACTAATGATTAGAATAAGGTAACACAGCATCATGTATGAGATGAATATACAAGATGTAATCACCTTAGAAATGAATAATGAATAACTGGAATCTACAGTGTAAAGCATGTGGCCATTTACATTAGTATCACCTGAGATGGATCCTGTATTAGTCAGGGTTTCTATTCCTGCACAAACATCATGACCATGAAGCAAGTTGGGGAGGAAAGGGTTTATTTAGCTTACTTCCACATTGCTGTTGATCACCAAGGAAGTCAGGACTGGAACTCAAGCAGGTCAGAAAGCAGGAGTTGATGCAGAGGCCATGGAGAGATGTTCCTTGCTGTCTTGCTTCTCCTGGCTTGCTCAGCCTGCTCTCTTATAGAACCCAAGACTTCCAGCCCAGGGATGGCACCACCCACAAGGGGCCCTACCCACTTGATCACCAATTGAGAAAATGCCCCACAGCTGGATCTCACGGAGGCACTTCCCCAGCTGAAGCTCCCTTCTCTGTGATAACTGCAGCCTGTGTCAAGTTGACACACAAAACCAGCCAGTACAGATCCCATACAGATTTACATTCAAGGGCATGTAATGAGAAGTATCAAAAAACTGAATAAATGGATGTTATTCATTGGTGGGTTACTCAATACCGTCAAGATGTCTAATCAGAATCCAAGCAGGTTATTATGTGAATATTAACAAGCTCATTCCAGAGTTCCCATAGGTACTGGAGCTGCAGAGGAGCCAACAGAATACCACAACTCATACCAGGAAGAGCAAAGCCAGAGACATGCACTGGACCACACCGGCATAGCCGGGGCCTCGGGAATAAGGACAGCACAGAATGCAAACCCATAGATCCATAGACAAAGGAGCAGAAGACAGTCTGGAAAGACAGCAGCGATATTGTCAGCCGCTTTTGACAACAAATCAGGTAAAATGATGGAGTAAAAATGGACTTTTCAAGTGCTTTCAGCCTCCGATCATTCTGACATTGCCATAGATGCACTTGTGTGTGTTTGTGTGTGTGTGCATGTGTGTTTGTGCACATGTGTGTGTGTCTGTATGTGTATCTATGTCTGTATGTTCATGTGTTTGTGTGTGTATATGTGTGTGCACATGTGTGTGCCTGTGTCTGTATGTGCATGTGTGTGTGTGTGTTTGTGTGTGTCTGTGTGTACGTGTGTATCTGTATGTGCGTGTGTGCATGTGTCTCTCTGTGTGTCTGTTTGTGCATGTATGTGTGCATGTCTGTGTGTCTGCATGCATGTTTGTATTATGTGTGTGTATGTTTGTGTTTATATGTGTGTATGTACAAACATGTGAAGGTGCCATTCCCCAGACACTGTCATTTTGGGATTGGGCCTCTCGTCCTGGAACAGAGAAAATAGACTAGGCTGAATGCCAGCAAACCTAGGCAATCGGCCTGTCTCCGCCTACATAGCCCTGGGATTACAAGTGCACACTACCTGTTTTATTTAACATAGGTGCCGGGAATGGGATCCAGGTCCTCATCTTCATGGTAGAGCTTTACAGACTAAGCCATCGCTCCAGTCCCATTGCACTTGTTTACATAGGCCATTTTAGGAATGTGTGACTGTTTCTTGTCTCCCATCTCCTCTACTGCTCCTTGGTCCTAGTAAAGTAATATAAGTGAGAGACCTTTTACTGATGTCTACAACTCTGAAATCTCCTGGTTCTCTTCTGCAGGAGGCAACCAGCAGTCAGACAGAAACATAATGAAAGCCACCTGTGCTATTCCAATGACCTTGAAGCTCCTGGCTTGGGATTAGTGGTTCAGTTTTCATCAGGAATACTTTTTTGTTGTTTGCTTCTTGTCTTCCAATTTTAGAATAAACACATCCATCCTGATCCTAGTTAAAGATATCATTGGCAGGTCTGTTTTTCAGATTTCTGAAGAAAAAGCCAGAGATGCTAGAGTCCTGGCCCAGATTCACTTGGCTTTTCTCCCTACAGTAAGCACATCCTCTTCAGCCAGTAAGCCAACAGATCCCGGCTCTGCCCAGGCTAGACACAGCCCTGACACAACCTCTTGAAGGTGTAAGCATATGGACGCAAGGACTTTACCATAGGAAGAAGCAGGAGGCCTGGGAGGGACTGAGGGTGACTGAGGCTTGCTGAATTTCACGTGCTGCTTCTAGCTGTCCTCCATTCTGTGATTGGCTAGTAGGCTGCTTCTAGCTGTCCTCCTTTCTGTGATTGGCTATTAGGCTGCTTCTAGCTGTCCTCCTTTCTGTGATTGGCTATTAGGCTGCTTCTAGCTGTCCTCCTTTCTGTGATTGGCTACTAGGCTGCTTCTAGCTGTCCTCCATTCTGTGATTGGCTATTCTCTTCTCATCGTGTCCTGGAGAGCCCTCTGGGAATGGCAGATTTCCTGGACCAGAACCCCATAATTGGAGATGTATTGGAGGCTCAAATAACCCAAAGACAGAACCCAGAAAGAGGAAGAAAGGGTAAAAGGAGAGACTCAGAGAGACTGGAAAGGAACAGATTTTAAGAGGATGAACAATAACAGGGAGAGGCTTTAAAGATGATATGAAAACACAAAGCAGAAGTGAGAGAGAAAACTAAACCAAGAGAGCAGAAGGAGAGAACAAGACCCTCTGTGGGGAACAGCCTCTAGGGGGTGGGGGGAGGAGGAAGAGCGTCGGGGTCTCACACGTGATAAATATATGCTATTAAGAAGGAGGCAGAAGAAACTGTACTTTGTTTTCCTACATTTCCAATGGACACAATCAACTAAGGACTTTGGTTTCTTTTTGGTTGGTTGGTTTGGTTTTGGTTGCTTTGGTTTGTTGCAATAGTGAAAGCTTTACCCTTTGAGAGGAGAGATCGACATTAAATCTCACGAAAAGAGGAACTTGGCTAGAAACAGATATCACCAAGATCTACAAAGGGCTAACAGGATGGCTCAGCAAGTTAAGGTGCTCGCACACAAACATAATGAACTGAGTTCAAACCCAGAAACCATGTCCAAAGGAAAGAAGACAGCACGCTCCACAAAGTTGTCCTCTGGCCTCCACACATGGGCCATGGTGTCTGCACTCCCCGCCCCACATCACATGACATCGCATTCACACGCAGTTATAAAGCTTTGCAGCTAAACTTCCTCTTGCTAAGCTTTGCTCAGTCCTGCTTCTATTGATGTCTATTTTATGTGCTTGTATCCTCCTTTTATTCCTGTAGCTTTGCGTCTTCCCTATTTACCTTATGCTCTACTTCACTTGGAGACCTTGCTTACTACTAGCATCAAGACCTCACAGAAAACCTCTTCCTATAGCACTCATATGCCAAGCCTCTGCGGGAGCCTCAAGTCCTGCCCTGGCATTGGAGGCCTGCCAGGGTTTAACCCAAATATATTTTATAGTGTCCCCAATACACACATACACTTACAATCATACATGCATATACATACACATACATACATTCACACACACACACACTTACACACATACACACCACCTAAGCAGGCTTCTGAACCTTTCTGATTCTTTTCTGTCTTATCTCATAAATCAGGGAGACATATAGTTTTTTTTTTTAAAGAAATCAGTTAGTCTCTAATTAATAAATTAATAAGTAATGTCTGCACAGCATTAAAAACGAACAACTAAAAGATGTTGTAAATGCTGTATAAAAAAGAACATTAAAAGAAAAAGGAGAAGCCACCACCACAGCTTCTGGGACAGACACCCAAGGACTCTGGCTCCAAGGGAAGGACTCATTCACTCATTCATTCATTCATTCATTCATTCAACAAATACCTGCTAGCTGGGGGAGGGTGGCAAGTGCCTTACACTTGTAACAGTTGCACTTGCAGACTGAGGCAAGGAAGCCATGAGTTCAAGACTAGCCTAGCTACATGATGAGACTTTGCTTCAAAAATAAAACCCAAAATCTCACCTTCTATTGTGAACCAATCAGATGTCAGACAAGGTTACAATGATGCCTACAAAGTATCATGGTCAATATTTCTGCTTTCCAAAACATTTTGGTGTTTTCTGTGTTGACCTACAAGATGAACACTAAAAACAGAATAACAGTAAGGTTCATGCTAAGTAGATAAAAGTCTTCATTTTGTTTAAATGTAAGTATAATTAATAACAAATGTTGCACATCTGATTCTCCTCTTAATTCTGATTTCTGTTCTACCTGACCAATCAACCCTGGCTTTGGTCTGGCTACAACAAAACACATTGACAAAGATCTAGTCCAAAAATCTAAAAAGTGCTTAAGATTGTCTTTTCCAGCCCATATATCTCCTTAGTCACTTACTATTCCCAACTGTAATTACAAGTCACAGTGTGTATGTATATGTGTGTGGGGGGGGGTTGTGGATATGTGTGTGAAGGTGTTTGTGCATGTGTGTGTGAGTACATACGTGCATGCAGCATCTGACTAGATAATAGTGAGCTACCCTTAATTATACCATTAGCAGAAGGCTGTAGGACTCCCACTACCTATGGAGACTGATTAGAATTTTACAGTATTATTTTCATTTGTTAAACTCTGAATTAAGTAAATTCTACCAAAGATGTCCAAGTGGTACATTTATCATTGCTTTTGAGTCTTAATGTTCACCCTAAATGCTGAGGTTCCCAGACAGGTATAGCTAGATTCTGGTAAACGCCTATCCTACCTGTGAGAACGTGGTTAGCCTTTCTCTGCCGTGGCAGCACATGGGTATTTTTGGTTGAAGGTCTTCTCTGTTTTGCATGTTTCACATCTCCCCATAACATTATTCCAGCTCCCCTAAATTGTTAGTTACACTAAATCACTACCACATGTAGAACAGGTTTGAGATTTTTGTTTCCATTTTTATACATTTATGTCAAGGTGATGTTTATGGCCCTAGTCAGCATCATCCTGGCCTTTGGAAGCAGAAAGCAGCAAGCTCTGGTCTGGGTTGCTTCTAGCAGAACTAGAAGAGTAAATGAGATCTTTACTGTCTGGTTTGAGTCCTGAAAAGCCCAAATCATAAGATCAGGCTCTCCTGGTATTCCTGTTCAGTCGGATGACCTCTTGTTCATGTAAGCAAAGCTATAAAATTGTCTCTACCCTTCTAATTAAAGACTTCAGCAGGCATTTTAAGCTACTTAGAATCAGGGTCAGGTTTGTGGCAGCCTGGGCCACCCAGGAAAAAGACAGCTGCGTAACATTCGGAGCTGCCCCATCCCTGTCTGCAAGAAATGCTCTTCTTGAAAACCTGTCTAGACTATGTCACTCCTATGTGATTCAACCATGGAGGGTAAGCAGAGGGCAATGAGTGAACTGAGAGTTAAGAGTGTTCTACAGGAAAAGGCTTCCCTACGTGGAAATACACCTGTCTCAAAGCTGTTACACAGTCAGCAAATGCTCTCATGCATGGATCAAGTGTAAACTGCCTGTATCAGTTCGTGCATGCAGGGCTCTCTGTGCACAGCTTACACATGGGATGCTGGGCTCTCTGTGCATGACTTCACACACAGGCATAGAGACTTCTCTTTATGCAGCTTATAAACATGCTTGTGGGGCTCTCTATGTACAGCTTACACACATGCATACAAGGCTCTCTGTATGCAGCTTATACATAGGATGTAGGGCTCTCTGTGCACGGCTTATACATATGCACACAGACCCATGTGCAGCTTATATACAGCATGCAAGGTCTTAGGATGCCTCCGGGCAGGATTTTGGTTGAGAGAATCTTGAGAGAGACTGGATCTCCCTTTTTTCTCTATTTTTGTTATTTGGTTTTTTTGTGCTGTTGAAGATGGAACCCTGGCCATCTGCATACTGGACCAGTACTCTACATAGAGTACACTCCAGCATGGCATCCTTCCCCCCAGCCTCCAGCTTGCCTGCGCAACAGCTTGCCTGCATCTGTTCTCCGCAGCAGAACCACTTCCATGTTGAGATCTCTCCCTTCTCCTTGATCAAAAATAACCTACATGTGCTTATGACCCTGCTAAATAAATTGCTAACAGTTCCGTTTGGGGGTAAAATATGTTCTTAACTAAACTACATTAGGACTTTATAGCCACAAAATATTGGAAATTTTAGAAGGCCACCTAAAAGATTATTTTGCAGAAAATAATTCCTAGATAATTTAAAAATCCTGCTCTTAATCTTTGCCCCAGATTGCATTTAAATGGTCATTATCTATCCAGAGTATCTGCAATTCTCCCGGTGACCACCACAGGGTAATATCAGAGTAGAATAAAGGTTTTTTCAAATAAAGCATAATTATACCCCTGTGCTATGCTCACCCATATCCCTGCCATGTGGTCACACTCTATGAGTCAGTGCTGCACGACTCATTCGAGCTACCTGTGCTGGCATGGGATCATCCCAGGCACAGGCTCTGCCCAGAGACACCTGCAGAGTCCCAGGCAAGAAGACTACTCAGTAAAGGTAGAATACAAGTGATGAGGTATATTCAAGTGGGGCCGCCCAGTGTTTAAGAGGCAGAGATAACACTCCCAGGTTCAGATTAAAATAAAAGAAGACAAAAACATACAGCTTGTAAGACTGATGGATGCAAAACATAAACCGTCAGTTACCAAAAATTCCAAAGGCAAAAATTAGGTTCAACATCTGACAAAGGAAAATGTTACCAGGAAAAAAAATTACTCAGGACAAAAAGTGAGAGGTAATTCTGACAATGGAAACAGAACAGCTAGAGGTACAGTTAGAGTGAACACAGCACAGTCAGAGCTACAGTCACAGTGAACACAGCACAGTCAGAGGTACAGTCACAGTGAACACAGCACAGTCAGAGGT
>JADRCD010173281.1:15972-29407 GCA_019843815.1 Montemys delectorum | reverse complement strand
TTGTTTCCAGTTTCTGGCTATTATAAATAAGGCTGCTATGAACATGGTGGAGCATGTGTCCTTATTACATGTTGGAGCATCTTTTGGGTATATGCCCAGGAGTGGTATAGCTGGGTCCTCTGGTAGAATTATGTCCAATTTCTGGAGGAACCGCCACACTGATTTCCAGAGTGGTTGTACCAGTTTGCAATCCCACCAGCAGTGAAGTAGTGTTCCTCTTTCTCTACAACCTCTCCAGCATCTGCTGTCACCTGAGTCTTTTATCCTAGCCAATCTGACTGGTGTGAGGTGGAATCTCAGAGTTGTTTTGATTTGCATTTCCCTGATGACTAAGGACGTTGAACATTTCTTTAGGTGCTTCTCAGCCATTTGGTGTTCATCAGTTGAGAATTCTTTGTTTAGCTCTATACCCCATTTTTTAATAGGGTTATTTGGTTCTCTGGAGACTAACTTCTTGAGTTCTTTGTATACATTGGATATTAGCCCTCTATCAGATATAGGGTTGGTAAAGATTTTTTCCCAATTTGTTGGTTGCCGTTTTGTCCTATTGACAGTGTCTTTTGCCTTACAGAAGCTTTGCAACTTTAAGAGGTCCCATTTGTCAATTCTTGATCTTAGAGCAGAAGCTGTTGGCGTTCTCTTCAGGAAATTTTCCCCTGTGCCTATTTGCTCGAGGTTCTTCCCCACTTTATTTTCTATTAGTTTCAATGTATCTGGTTTGATGTGGATGTCCCTGATCCACTTGGACTTGAGCTTTGTACAAGGAGAAAGGAATGGGTCGATTTGCATTTTTCTACATGTTGACCGCCAGTTGAGCCAGCACCATCTGTTGAAAATGCTGTCTTTTTCCCACTGTGTGGTTTTAGCTCCTTTGTCAAAGATCAAGTGACTATAGGTGCATGGGTTCATTTCTGGGTCTTCAATTCTGTTCCATTGATCTACCTGCCTGTCACTGTACCAATACCATGCAGTTTTTATCACAATTGCTCTGTAGTACAGCTTAAGGTCCGGGATTGTGATTCCACCAGAAGTTCCTTTATTGTTGAGAATAGTTTTGGCTATCCTGGGTCTTTTGTTATTCCAGATGAATTTGCAAATTGCTCTTTCTAAGTCTGTGAAGAATTGAGTTGGAATTTTGATGGGGATTGCATTGAATCTGTAGATTGCCTTTGGTAAGATTGGCCAGTGGTTTCTTACAGATGAGCAAATGTGCTCATTGTTCTGAATCCTTTCCTATTCTAAAAGTGCGGCAGTGTTAATCAATGCAGTGTTGGGGCTTGTGCTGTATGCCAGGTATTGGATACTCAGAAGTGACTGTTCTTCCATTTCCACATTTTTCCTCTATGGCTCTCTCCTTTTCTGATACCACAGATTTCTGTTTCTGTTTCATTTTACCTTCTGTCAAAGCAAAGAGCCTTTTAATGGGAATTTCAAGTTTAAGTCAAGTCCCAGCTCCTGAATGAGGCTGGCTTGTTTGCTTGTTTGTTTGTTTGTTTGTTTGTTTGTTTGTTTAGAACCCAGTGTCAGTGAGGGCATAATGGCACTTGACTCCTGTTGGACTCCCTTCCTCCTCTGTTCTGTGGGCTTCGATCGCTGTCCCAGTGAAGGTGAGAGGATGGAGGATCAGATCATGGAAAGCCAGCGCAAGCTGCATGCATGTCCGATGCTGTCCTTGTTGACAAAATGCAACCCATAATTTAGGGTTGTGATTTAAAACAAAATTCTCAATGAAATATGTTCTTTTTGATGAAGAAGAGCTAGAACACTTACATGGGCTTCATTGTGCTTCGCTCTCCACTTGGCTGAACTTCAGCAAGCACTTCCCTTTTATTTTTATTTTAGATGCAGTAGTGGGCTTTGCTGGTCTTCATGTATTCTAAATAATATCTTATTTATTTGAGAATTTTTACAATGTATTTTGATCATCTTCACATTCCTTCTTTTCCTACTTGTCCCAGATCTACCCTTGCCTCTATATCCAGAGAAGCTGAGAACCCAAGCCTTTACTCTCCCTTCCCTATTCCCCATTTACTGTTGGCCAGCTGCTCTTAGGAATAAGGCTTACTCTGAAGTGTGGTCAGTTAACCAGAGGTCACTCACTTTAGAAAACCCAGTCTTCCTGTATTACTTTTCTATTGTTTTGATAAGGTATCATGGCCAAGGAAACTTAGAAAAGAAAGGTTTGTTTGGGGCTTTCAGTTTTAGAGGGATAGGAGTAATAACTATTGTGGTGGGGAGCATGGTAGCAGACAGGCAACAGCTGAGAGCTCACATTCCATCCACAAACAGGAAGCAGAGAGTGGACTGGAGATGGTGGGAGGCTTTTGACACCTCAAACTCTTCCTAATGTCAGATCTCCAACAAGGCCACACCTCCTAATCTTTTCCAAATAGTTCTATCAACTGGGGACTAAGTATTCAAACTTATGAACCTATGCAGACATTCTCATTCAGGTCACCACATTCCACTCAACGACCCCACAGTCTCATGGCCATATAATGCAAAATGCATTTAGTCTAGCTTCAAAAATCTTTATAGTCTTTTACAGTTTTAACACTGTTTCAAAGTGCAGTATCTCTTCTGAGACTCAATGTAGTGCTTATTACAACCCCCTGAAAATCAAAAGGCAAATTAACGTACTTCCAACATACCATGGCAAAGAATATGTGTTGCCATTCCAAAAGGGAAGGATTGGGTATGTTGTGTGACAAAATGTTTCCTGGGGAGACACAACACACGTGTCTACTCATTTCAAATAGGGAGCCTGCCATAGACCAAAGTACAACTATCACCAAAGTTCAGCTTGGTGAACTAATGAGTTCTATTGGGGTTACTTACAGGGATATGGGTGAGGGGTTACTTACAGGAGCAGAAATGACTAAAAGACAATTGCTTCACCAAAGCCCACTGCGGCATGGCTGACACCTCACAAACCTGGGAATTTGGAACATACTTGCATCTGGTAGGCATCTTGACAGGTTGGAGAATGTCCTTTCCAGGTACCTCAGTTGGTCTAACCCTCTTCTGGGTGCTTGGCTGGTTTCTGCTTCTTCTAGGCATTTGATCTGGTATCAGAGTCATCTTTGCAGGTTTGCTTGGCTCAGAGTCTTCTTTGTGGCTCAGCTCCCTTTCTTGTTGCAGTTGTTTCTTTACATAAACAAATTCCTGCACTATCTTAGCCTGAGATGCATCTTTAGCTGCACAGGACAGAGGTCAGGCAACCTTTCCTGCTGCTGCCAATACTCTTGGTCTTTGTATACTAATCTCGAAGACTGAAAGATTTCCTCTAAACCTTTAATTGTTTTCAGGGTGTTTCTGTATTCACATGGTAGATCCCATTCATCAAGCAGACATGCCACTCCATACCACATAGATGAAAACTGCCATTCTAGGATTCTGCCCACAGATACACCTAATCCTGATGTTTCACCTTTAGTTGCATATCTCACTACCCATAGTAAGAAACATGCAACTGTTGTCAAAGCACAAAGGCACACAAACATACACTATATAGGAAAGCACAATTCTATTGAAATTTCCTTCACAGATGCTCTTACTTCAGGGTGTTCAGCAATAGCCTCAGTTGCTACCCATAAATGGCCAGGACCATGTACTCACTTCTCCCCAACTCATTTTTGGTTTTGCTGTGTCCCTGTTCAGGTGCCAATTATGTTGTGTGACAAAACTTTTCCAGAGGAGACACAATACACTCATCTATTCACCCTGGAGAGTGATACCACAACAGACCAGATACCACCAAAGTACAGCTTGGTGAACCAAAGAGTGTTATTTGGGTTACTTAACAGGAGCAGATTTGACTAACAGATAGCTGCTTCACCAAAGCCTAGTCCAGGATGGGTGACAGCTTACAAAATGAGGACCTGCAGGTAGCTCAGCAGGTTGGAGAATGTCCTTCATTGATTTAAACATCCTCCAGGCAACTCAGCTGGTTTCTGCTTCTTCTAAGCATTCAATCAGGCCTCTCGTTCCTCTAGTCTCAGGGGGGCTCTCAGTTTTTACAGCTTACTCTGACAGAGAAGACTCTAGTGAATCTGGTCAGTTTCAGGAACTTCCTGAAACTATTTTGACTTGTTTACCTTCCTGCTTAAGGAGCTTCCCGGCAGTATGGAATGTCTTAATTTCGGAGGAAAGTGTTAACACAACAGGGCATAGTGTGAAAATAGGGACCAAAGCAAGATCAAACTAAATAAGGCAAATTTCAAATCCTGGAGCTCCATGTCTGATGTCAGAGGGCTTACATAGCTCTTCTTTCCAGTTTTGCTGCCTACAACACACTTCTCTCTCTGGAGCTGGTTCCACTTTGTGTTTGCAGCTCTCCATGGCAGACACTCCACAGCTTTTGTACCTTTAATGTCTTAGAGTCACCAACACAATCCAGGGTTCATTTTGACATTTTCCCAAAATGGCCTCTCGGGGCCTCTATGCAGGGACTTCTCTGCCATATTTTTGGCCTCAGCAGTTTTTCTTTAACTTTGGAGAAAGAGTCCACAACCCCAGTATCATGTATCCTCATGACTCTAAATCCATAACTGCATGGAGAACATTGCCAAATTGGCTACCCACTTGAGATGATGAGCTTACACCCCTTATATCACATTTACAACAGCATTCATTGCTTTTTGGAGCAGAAAATTCCTTAAGTTTTCTCTTTTCCCAAGATGGAAACTTAGCTGGGTGGGGCCTTGCCCTGAAGGTGTCCCTTCCTCTATCCAGGGAAGTCAGGCTTATCTTTAGTCTCCTTATCTTGTTGAGCACAAGCCTTGGCTCCAGTATCAACTTTTCTTGGTGCTCTTTTTCTTTTCAAATTGTACATTTTGTATTCTTTTTGCCCTGTTTTCTCTTTTTTTATTGAAGATCTATATGAGAATGATTACTAATAACCATACAATACAGTCAATATTAAGTTGTCTTGAAATCTTCTCTACTGAAGAAATTAGTTCATTGCTTTTCAATTTAGCTTCAGGAAAATTGTTAGGACAAGGGACAATTGTTAGGACATTTTTTTTTTTTTTTTAAATCAAGGAGTTATCTCTAGACCAGTTACTAATATTGTTCGCTTCTAAAACCTTTTGAGCTGGGCTTCAAACCCCACCCCAGGACAAGTCTTCAGCAAACCCACACCTTCTACTCCTTCTCCAAAAGTTCCAACAGCTGGAGACTGACTACTCAAACATATAAGCCTATGGGGACCATTCCTATTCAAGCCTCCCTATCTTTCACAGAAGCTACTAAATGCCAACACTCCTTAGGTATGGGTGGGGTCAGTTGCCCACCTCCCCTGAACCTATGCTAGGATTTTGTCTGTCTTGAGCTTACAGAAATCTTGTGCATACTTCCACAATTGTCATACATGCATCTATCTGTTGTGTCTGCCATTTTCTTGAAGTTATCCACTGACTTGGGCACTTGTAATCTCTCTGCCCCTTCTTATGTGAATGTCTAGAGCCTTGAGGAGAGGGGAATGATACATGTGTCCCATTTAAGGCTAAGACTCCAAAGTTTTTTATTCTCTGCATGTTGTCTAATTTTGTCCTCTGTTCCCACTGTAAGAAGAAGCTTCTTTGGTGTGGGTGAGTGATGTACTGGACTATGGATCTAACAGCAAGTCATTAGGAGTCAGGTCAATGTTACGGTTGGTTAGCAGAGTACTAGTAGCTTCCCCCAAAGGCCCATGACTTATCGGATCACAGGTGTTTTTTTGTTTTTGTTTTTGTTTTTTGTTGGTTTTATTTATTTGTTTTGTATTGTTTTGTTTTGTGTCTCTCCAGCTATGAGGTTTATCTTGTGGAGAAGGCTTTAAATCTAGGCCAAAAGTGGTTGGCTACTTCACAAGGTTCACAGCTGGGTGAGATTGGTGATTACCTTTCTTCTTTAGTAGTGTGCTTAGCACCCTCCAACTGTGCAAAGGCTAGCTAGTAGGGATTACACTTCCATTTCACTACCTATTTGATTTTTCCATGTTTATGACTCAAGTATGTGGTGTCTTCAGCAATAGAATCTCACTGTTAACTTCCAGAGGGTAATAAAAAGCACTGGAAATAGCTTGTAATGTTTGGAGGATTCTGGGGACCCCATGGGCCAAGGGCTGAAAAAGAGGTAACCCATTTTTGGTATTGGTACTTTTATTTGGTAGTGTGTGTTTAGTTGGGAATTAGTCTCCCATTCTATGGTAACTCTCTCTCTCTTCTCTCTCTCTCTCTCTCTCCATATAATTTGTATGGAGGAATATAAATACATATATATTTGTATATTAGGAAACTTCTATTGTTATAGGTTTCCATATAGATTTTTCAAAATGTCGATAGCAGTAATTATCTCACTTCTGTATTCTGTTCTCTACTCTTCCATCTCATTGGCTTTTATTTATTTATTTATTTATTTATTTATTTATTTATTTATTTATTTCTAGCAGTCTTTATCAGCGCTGGATCAGAGGGATCAGTGTGGGAATATGTTGGATACTCACTCTGCTCACAGGAGTTTTAGTTTTAATTTTAGTTGCTCACAGGAGAAAGTATTCAGTAATGCTATAGGATTGGATTTCCCTTGCCACAGGATTTAATAACCCTGCATAGTTATCACTCTTACTACTGGTAGGTATTTGTGAGTAGATTGACTGGTGATTGGCTTCGAGACCCTAGAGTTATGTAGTGTTTCTGCCAGATCAACTTCAGGAAGTGGGTACAGTCACTGTGGATGCCTTTCTTACTCTAAGATCAAAACCAGAATTTACAGAATGCCAACTTAGCTTCTTAATTGTCTTCAAGTATACCTTCTTGTGAGATGCCTTAGGTCAGTTTTCTCTGTTCTCCTTTATCATAGTTAAAGATGCTGGAGGAGCAATGGGTTTGGGAGTGCTATGGACTGAGGTTTAAAAACAATTTTAAAAAATACTGTTTAATTTTAATCTTGTAGTTTTGAAGCACTATTATAGCAAAGGAATATAATTCAGTGGTTTTGTTTTGCTTTTTGTTTTTGTTTTCTTTATGTGGAAGGAAACTATATTTTTTGAGATGTGGAGCCAAGGGAAAATAGATTCATTTCCTGTTAGATCAGTGATTTTCTTACGTTGTGGTGACCTGCAACTATAAGTTTATTTTGTTGCTAGCTCATAACTGTAATTTTGCTACTGTTATGAATTACAGTGTAAACATATGTTTTCTGATAGTCTTAGGAGACTTAGATCTCCAAAGGGGTCACAAGAAACAGGTTGCAGCCTGAGAACAACTGTATTATATCTGTCCATAGATGATAATACATGTAGTGTGGGAGATTCTGATCGACAGAAGTTTATAGTTTTGAAATCTTCTTTTATTAAGGTGTATACTTAATAAAATATACTTCCACATTGCTGTTTATCACTAGAGGAAGTCAGGACTGGAACTCAAGCAGGTCAGGAAGCAGGAGCTGATGCAGAAGCCATGGAGAGATGTTTCTTACTGGCTTGCTTCTCCTGGCTTGCTCAGCCTGCTCTCTTATAGAACTCAAGACTTCCACCCCAGAGATGGTACCACCCACAAGGGGCCCTACCCCCTTGGTCACTAATTGAGAAAATGCCCCACAGCTGGATCTCATGGAGGCACTTCCCCAACTGAAACTCCCTTCTCTGTGATAACTGCAGCCTGTGTCAAGTTGACACACAAAACTAGCCAGTACAATTGACCCCTTGTCAACTTGACACACAAACATATTACTATTAAGCCTCAACCCTTATGTTTTTATTCATCCCCAAGATCTAAAGTCCCACAGTCTTTACATATTAAAAGTTCAATCAATTTAAAATGTCTAATATCTTTTAAAATTCAAAGTCTCTTAACTGTGGGCTCCACTAAAATACATTCTTTCAGGAGGGAAAAATATCAGGGCACAGTCACAATCAAAAGCAAAACCAACTGGGATCCAACTCATGATCTTCTGGGCTCCTCCAAGGCCTTGAGTCACCTCTTCAGCTCTGCCCTTTGTAGCACACATCTTGTTTTCTGGGCTCCAGATGCCGGTACTCCACTGTTGCTGCTGTTTTTGGTGGTCATTCATGGTACTGGCATCACCAAAACACTATCATCCACTGTAACAAGGCTTCACCAATAGCCTCTTCATAGGCTCTCTTCATGGTGCCAGGCCTCAACTCCTTTGCATGACCCCTTCAGTCCTGGGCCATCAATTGCAACTGAGGCTACACCTTCACCAATGGCCTTCCATGGCCTCTCACTGTGCTAAGCCTCAGCTGCTCTTCAAGACCCCTTTGTGCTGTCAAAACCAGTACCACCTGGGTGACTCTTACACATTACCAAGTCCTGCTGCAGCACAAGGTACAACCTTGGCTATCTCTGGAACACAACCTCTTTGTGCTCTCAGAAAACACTCCCCAGAAGATGTCACCTCAATGATACTAGTCTCTTCTTAATCACCGCTAATTTCTTAGCTCCAGCTAACCAGCATCAATAGTCTCAGTAATGCAAAGTTCTCTCTTTAGTAGTTCTGGTATCTTGTTAATCACAGCTGATACTTCAGCCCCAGCTAACCAGAACCACAGAATCTTCACAATCAAAACAACATGGCCCTGATAAGAGTCTTTAATCTTCCCTCTGAAATTTCACAAGCCAGGCCTCCATCTTCTGCACTGTTCTCAACATGATCTTCCAAGCTCCCACAGAACAGAGTTCTTAACAGTGGCTCTTCTAGCTCAAAGTTCCAAAGTCCTTCCACAGTCCTCCCCAAAACATGGTCAGATTGTCACAGGAATACCCCACTATGCTGGTACTAATTTGTCTTAGTCAGGGTTTCTATTCCTGCACAAACATCATGACCATGAAGCAAGTTGGGGAGGAAAGAGTTTATTTGGATTACTTCCACATTACTGTTTATCACCAGAGGAAGTCAGGACTGGAACTCAAGCAGGTCAGGAAGCAGGAGCTGATGCAGAGGCCATGGAGAGATGTTTCTTACTGGCTTGCTTCTCCTGGCTTGCTCAGCCTGCTCTCTTATAGAACTCAAGACTTCCACCCCAGAGATGGCACCACCCACAAGGAGCCCTACCCCCTTGATCACTAATTGAGAAAATGCCCCACAGCTGGATCTCATGGAGGCATTTCCCCAACTGAAACTCCCTTCTCTGTGATAACTGCAGCCTGTGTCAAGTTGACACACAAAACTAGCTAGTACAGTATAGCTAATTCAAGTCCATCAGAACATAAAAATACATATTGTATAGGCCTCATTTAAGATTTCCTTCAAACATGAAGTTTTCCCACTGGAAATCAGTGGGGACAAATGTGAGAGGATTGTTTGTTTCTTGTTTGTGAAGAGCTTTTCTCACTATCAAAATGGAAATCCCATCAATTCTGAGTAGCTGTCTAGACAATATTAGTTACAATGGAATGAGTTGGAAGCTCCTTCTGAGAGCTTTGGGCATAATTTAAATAACCTTGACTTCTTTGCTAGTGTTGACATTTTAAAGACCTGATTATTCTGTATTCGTCCTCATATTCAAAGCCTTTGCCTTGAAATTTCACAATGTCCTTTTCCTCCTGGGAAGCATTAGTCATTTAACGTGCCTTAGCTAATGGGGTGTGAGCAAATGCCTCACATAAAGAGGCTTACAGACTGGTCAGATTGAGCTCCTACTAATGAAGGATGAGATGTAGGGAGTGTAGTTTAGAGACTGTCTTAGTTAGGGTTTTTATTCCTGCACAAACATCGTGACCAAGAAGCAAGTTGGGGAGGAAAGGGTTTATTCAGCTTACTTCCACATGGCTGTTGATCACCAGAGGAAGCCAGGACTAGAACTCAAGCAGGTCAGGAAGCAGGAGCTGATGCAGAGGCCATGGAGGGATGTTCCTTGCCGGCTTGCTTCCTCCTAGTTTGCTCAGCCTGCTCTTTTATAGAACCCAAGACTTCCAGCCCAGAGATGGCACCACCCACAAGGGGCCTACCCTCCTTGATTACTAATTGAGAAAATGCCCCACAGCTGGGTCTCATGGAGGCATTTCCCCAACTGAAGCTCACTTCTCTGTGATAACTCCAGCCTGTGTCAAGTTGACACATAAAACTAGCCAGTACAGAGACCCCATTTGTTCCTACCATGCCAGTCTAGAGTACCAAAAACCTAGCCACTCAAGGTAAGTTCATGGACTCATCTAAAATCAGATGGCCTGCAAACACATAAATAGATAAGTAGTTTTAAGCTACTAAGTTTTGCAATGGCCATACTTTTTCATTGTTCTTGTAGCCATAAATATTTCATATAATCTCAGATAACCCCATCTCTGAAGTATGTAACTCAGCTACCATCACTAATGATACTGAGTTATTCATTTCTTGCTTTCCCCACTGACAATTTGTTTCACATTGGCCAGGATGTGGTAAAATGGAACATTATCCACTGCTGGACCCAGGAACTTCAGAGAGCAAAGCATTCAGTAGTACTTGTGTGGAAACGTAATTATTCTTTTCTATGGAATTTCAAAAGTACTCCCTCCCCAGTCTGTGCATGGACCCAGTGTAGAGTAGCTTTCTAGAACATGGAATTATGTAATTTATAAAGAATGACACAGGTAAGTCATCAAATTGAGTACATACAGTAGGACACATGACATTAGTTTCAGGCTTACGATGGCTGTCTGGATACTGGGAGATCCTGTTTGTGCTAGTGTGATGTGTGTTTGCATCTGTGATGTACAGCTATGTAATTCCATGTCCCTGTCATTGTGTGACACATGACTGAACATTTTTAGTCAAGAGCAACTTTAACCAAGTACTAGTTTTGGGTAGAGTGGGTGTGTGTGTGTTTGTGTGTGTGTCTTAGAAAAGTAAAACCTGTCTACAACTATACCACCCTGAATGTGCCCGATCTCGTCTGATCTCAGAAGCTAAGCAGGGTCAGGCCTGGGTAGTACTTGGATGGGAGACCATCTGGGAATACTGCGTGCTGTAGGCTTTAAAGAAAAAAAAAAAAAAGAAAAAAAGAAAAGTAAAACCCACTTTTCTTCTGGGCCATTTAAAGATAGCACAATGTAGATGAATGCTGTGACTATAGACTAAGCTATTGAAACTTAACTCCAGACATGGCAGGTCCAGCTTACCCGAGAGAGGCAAGGCTGGTTGACAAGAGGTGGAGCAAGTTTTATTTTGCACAGGACTCTGCTTTACACTTTGACCTTGCAAATCAGAAGGCTTTTGTTTTTATGTCTTTTGTAGAGCACTGTTAGTTCCTTTCCTTTTCTTTTGTTAGAGAAAGAAGTCTGCTTTCATTTTAGTGATGAAATAAAAAGGTGCCGGCTGAGAGTCCTCTGAACCGTGGCAGAGCCTTGCAGAATACCTCTCAGAAGCCATGGCCTTCTGTGTCTGGAGCTGTGCTTGAGGAACACTGACTAGGTCCTGTTCTTGGTAATCTCACCCAGTTCCTTGGGAAGGTCCTTACTATTTTGCCCATAGTTAACTCATCCACTTCTTTGGGAAGGACCTTACTATTTTGTGCAGCAGTGCTGGTCACCTGGCGGTAGGTCATTAGCATTTCTAGTCTTTTCTTCACAACAATGCACAACATGCTAATTAGAGGATTCTGAAAGCTAAGTAACCTGTTTTAAAATCAGACATTTTAATTTGCAGCTTTAATGGCTGTTTTTATAATAACTGGCTTTATTGGGGGTAAAAGCACTTCTCATGTTCCACTAGCAAGGCAAAGCATAACAGAAGCTGACAAAATTAAAAACCTCATAATGCGACCTTTGCCTGGGATAAAAGGCTGTTTCATAACAATTTCCTTTTGTTCTTTGTTTAAGCCATTACTCTAAAAGGAGCCTCCGATTAATCTGAGTAAATGCATCATTACAGTACTAATCCATGTCCTTCTGTCAGTGTCTGTTTTAATTAAATAAGAAATGCTAGCAGAAAGATATCACGCACAAAGCTGTGATTGGAGAAAGAAGCACCGGTTGATGAGGGAAAAGATTAAAAAGGGCTTTACGGGTTTTTTTTGTCCATTTGCATAGCCCCAGATGCCACAGGATTTCAGGATGAAAAGGAAACTTACAAAAGTCCTGACCACATTGCACTCATAGATTTAAAATAATGGGACTGACCAGTGCGATTCTAATCATGCATTTATCACATGCTAGACATTCCAAAGCCAGGGGCGGAACAGTGCGGGGTGTGTCTTCTCAGCCGTCCATGCAGCCTCACGGTGCAGTTGTGAAAACACACCTGCCAAATTTGGAAAGTTTATTTTAGGTGAAATGTACAGTAAAACTTGGTTGTGGGATGTGCTGTGTGTGTGTTTGTGCAAGAGAGCTCGTGCACGTGAGGGCACTCTTGTGTGTGTGTGTGTGTGTGTGTGTGTTTAAAGTATTTTGCATCTTTTCGTTTAGTTTTTCTTTTATTTGGAACTGGTTTTCTTATGATAATATATTAAGGATTTGGGTGCTTAATTGATTGTTAAGTCTAAAAGGCACACTGAATGAATGAATACTTACAGGAGAATCTTACTACACCGATACCTAGAAACTCTCCCAGGCCCTGCAGTTGCAGAATTCCCGTGGCGAGGGCATTCTCCACATGCCCACCATTATCTGATGTAATGAAAAGAGAAAGTGTTCAGCAGTGAGATTGTTAATTAATTTAGCCTAACAAGATGAAGACGAATGAAGCAGAGCCCAGGCTGAACGAAGTAAGAGGCCTTATTTACAATGTAATACATTTTTTATATAACACTGATTTTACTTGGTTTAAAAAACAAACAGACCCCCCAATACTACGAACAAAATAAATCCCCACCCCACCGTTGCACATGGAGCTCCTGGCCTGACCTCACAGAAAGCAAGCCAGGGCTCCATATGGAAGACACTTCTCCAATGTGTAAACAGGGCTTTTCTCCTGCTAAGAATCCTACAGTAGTTAACCTTTAACTCCAGGGTTTTATTATTCCTGCTGCAGACAAGAGGTGAGCACAAGAACAGAGACCTGGAAGCCTTTAGGTCTCTTGTCCTCCAGGTTGCCCCAGACATGTTGTCTCTGTTGTTTAATAATCATTTTATTTTAATTGTCTTTCGCCAAAGGCAGGAATCTCAAGGGCTGGGGGTGGGGCAGGGAGGAAAAGCTGTGTGCTTCTTACTTGCAGTTACACAGGGTTCTCAGGCTGCATTATTTTAAAGTCCCCCCTTCAGAGAGTAATGAGCTTTCTCCGGGATCTGACCTTTCGTCATTCCTGCTTTCTGTTCAGAAGTACTTCCTTCCTTCCTACTGTAGCAAGAAAAGACAGTCTCTTATCTCGAGTTACTGTAGGCGGTGGTTACAGGACTCCACAAATGGTAGGATTATGATCACTGTTTTTTTATCTCAGGGGTCAGGAACAAATGTATGCAACTGCGTCTAAGGATTTCAATAAATAGGACTTTTTTTTTTTTTTTTTTTTTTTTTT
>JADRCD010173281.1:5221-15572 GCA_019843815.1 Montemys delectorum | reverse complement strand
TTTTTTTTTTTTTTTTTTTTTTTTTTAAGTCCAGACAATTGCCTTTTATGTTACTTTTAAACAAAGCTACTAGTCCATCAAGAATTTGAAAAGAAAACAATTCCACAGAGTGCCGGTATGGCCACAGACCAATCATCATGGCACCCATTCTCAAGTCCTTTATTTTTCAAGTCCACAACAATAGGTTGTTGATTCAATGGACAAGACCAGAACAATTAAGTTCTCTGTTTAGCAGCAGTGCAGCATTTTAATGCCCTTCTCTAATAATGCTCTCATTATTGTTATTCTAAGACTGGGCCTCAGGAGGAGGAATATTTGCTGGAGGTACGTCATTATTTTGCAAATTTCGATTAGCTCATCATGTTGTCTGTAGTGTGAAAATCGTAGCTAATTAGGGCAGCCAGTTAGACGAGCAGCTTTTGAGCTTATGAGTTAAAAGGTAGCATACTTGATAGGCCAGCGATGTGAAAAAGGTAGTAAAAAGGAGGATTAGAGCAGTTGCCTTAGTAACTCCAACTTCCATCTGGGAGGGAACAATGGACTTGTGTTTCTCCCCCACCTTGGTGTAAAAATTGGTTTTGTTTTGAAAGGACAGGGTTCTTTTTATGACAATCTGGAATTCAGCCCAACTGAGTGCAGTTTTAGTTGTTAGGAGAGACCATTGGGATAGGAAAGATGAAAAGGTCATGGTGAGCCTCAAGGACATGAAAGGTCATTGTCTGGTGAAACAATGGTAGATTGTGTTCTTTTTTTCTCCCTCTCTCTAATATTTCAAGCCAGCCCCTAAGTCAGGTGATGGGACAAATACCTAAAGTTTAGTCAGGTGAAACAGGAGTGGGGGGGGGGGTGGGGGGGAGAGAATTTGTACTATGCCTAAGAAGAAGAAAAAGAAAGGAAGAAAGGAAGGAAGGAAGGAAGGAAGGAAGAAAGGAAGAAAGGAAGAGAAAAAGAAAGAAAAGGGATGTCTCCAATCTGCTTCTGTTAGAGAGGGTGGTATTTCTTTGTCACTCTCCTGAGATTGCAGTGTGCTCTGGATGGCCAGCACATCTCTGGGAACCTCTCCAGCACGTGGAGCTTGATTTAAGCTTTCTCTTTGAGCTCCCTGGAGGACCAGTGATGTGATACTTAACAATAAATTTAGTTGTTGTCACTTTCTTGCATTATTGGTACCCTTAAAAGGTTTTCCTTAAAATGCACATGGAATAAAATGAATGATAAATATGAAAGAAATTTGTCTCAGCACTCCACAGGGTTTTACCATAAATTCTATGACTTCCATCACAGAAAGTTTACAGGAAACTGTTTCGATGTTGCTGCAATAGCAGTGCAATTTTTTTAGGTACCTAAGAAAATGTCACAATTTTAGGATCTACTAGGAGCTTTGTATATGGGGATGGTGATAGAAAAAGACTGAATACAGCACCATTTCTTTAAAATTCTCAAAACCAAATCACCCTTCCCAGGTTCACAATACTTGTAGTTCAGTGAAATGAATGACTTCTCTTTTCCTTCCATATTAGTTTCTGTCTGTCTGTCTGTTTGTCTGTCTGTCTGTCTGTCTCTCAATCTCTATGTGTGTGTGTGTGTTTGTGTGTAGAGCTAGAAGGAATAAAGGAAGGGACTGTTGCATCTTATAAACAAAAAGATTGTTTTTGATGATCTCAAAAACCTTCATTTTTTCTTCTCTTTTGTCTAACTATGATTCTGTGGTTGAAGCTGAACTTGGTCTAGGGAGTGTGGAGATTTCAGATTCTCCCTTAATCCCAGCTCTCCCATTGCCCAGCAAACCATCCTCACTTATAGTAACCTTTGTTCTTTGGAGAAGCTGTATTCCTTTTGTTTATTGTACACTTGCTATAGCTGAGTCATGAAACTCCAGAGTTGCAAGACTTTTGCCACCAGCTAGTTACAGTTCTACTTTAGAAATATGAAGAATGATGGAAATGACTTGCCCATGGAAGTCTAACTCTTTAGAGCTAAAAGGCTACCATTTGCTATATTGTCTAAATATGAAAGCCTGAATTAAGAGAGAGAGAGAGAGAGAGAGAGAGAGAGAGAGAGAGAGAGAGAGAGAGAGAGAAAGCATTATCCAAATATTATCTAAACATATCTAAACAGGTTTAACTTGCTTCCTGGTTCTCTGAGTGGCTGAGAGGAGGTGTGGTAAAGCTAATATCTGGTAATGCTAGTGGTATTCAAAGAAATTTTTTTTGATAACTATTGAAGTTCTATTTTACCGAAATGGAACTTCCCGTACCAGGAACAAAATGAATAGGGTAGTACAGTTTAGGATTATATCTCTATAGCCCTGTGCAGATGAGCTTTGCTTGGGAAGCCTGGTTACCAGGGTTCTGAGACTTTCTTCATCTTGTCTTTTTCTGATGTGCTTTCAAGTATATTATTAGTATAATAGATGGTTTTAACACTTTCTTTTCACACTGGCAGAGTTACTACTTTTTTCTTATTTTTGTGTCTGTAACTGAAGGTTATTCAATTTTATTAGCTATTTGGAGACATTAGATTTGTTAAATGATTTGAAAATGTAGTATAGATTTGGGAGATTATGGTTAGACTGTAAATTTGTGCTATGTTCAGATACTCAAAAGCAATTAAAGAATCATGGTATTTAATATGATCAATATAAATGCTATAGTTCATATTTTGAACCATTTAGAAAGTATTTAGAAATTTTAAGCTGTGTGTCGACACACAGGGATTAACCTATGTCCTTACCTTATTATTTCATATTAAAGGAAATTTACCCCTCCATGACATTAAGTATATTTTATTTCAGCCTTTTTTATGCCTGAGTGTGAGAACAAAGAACATGGATAGTTATTTATGTTCTGTCTCTGATGCTCAGGGCAGTACCTCACTTATTGTAGGCACTTGGCAAATAGTTATTGGGTAGAAACGAATTTGCATGCATGGATCATATTATAGGCACATTTTTTTTTTATATTGGAATCATTTTATTGGATTTTTTCATGTTAATTGTTTTTAGAACATTTAAAATGACTCCCTCATGTGCCTGTACACAGTCCACCATACTGTGTTTTACCACAGAATTAATGAACTATTCTGTTAATTTTCACTGTCACGCAGAAGTTAATTTGGAAGACTCTCTTTTATTTATTTTTAAAATAGTGGTTGTTTTCATTAAGGAAAGCAAACTGCTCTTGACTGCAGTAGGCCATGAATGATATCATTTTCCCCTGTCGTTATTTAGCTATTACCTCCCTAGTAGGTCTATCTTGACTATCCTGTTGGTACTACATCCCTGATTTTTCTGGTGCTATATATGTTTCCAAGCTTCACTAATTTTCAGTATCTCCTGAACTTCTTAACCTTTTTTCCCATCAGAATACCAACTCTGTTGTAGCAGGAGGTTGTGGGTAGTTGTAGTCATCCATCCCTCATGCCTAGAACACCATTTCAGAATCTCAATAGTAATACTGAATGAATTAACTGAAATTTGAAAATAGAAATGCTTATTTCAAGGATTTTAAGTCAAGCATTTATTACACACACTAGCAACACATATTAACCAATTAGTACGATGACCAAGGACTTCCATTTTTTCCCAGTTTTTAGGCTTATTTTTGAATGTATGAGTATGTATATAAGTGAGCCTGCATGAGTCTATGAGAGCCATATGCTTGCTGGAATTCCATATGAGCTGGAGTTACAGGCAGTTATAAGCTGCCAAGTGAGTGCTGGGAACTGAATCCCAGCCTTCTGCAAGGACTTACTATTAAATCTTAGCTGCTGAGCTACCTCTCCAGATCCTGTTTTTCCAGTTTTGATATATACTTATTATTTAATTGAATAACATCATTAATATTTGTCTGTGTTGATTACTGCTTAGGTTTTCCTGAGGCTCTCCACGTGAGGTCATTTGAACTCTGGCGTTAGGTAGATATTTGTATGTGTCAAATGTTCTCCCTGTCACTTCAGATCATCCCTTTGTTCATCCTCAAGTACCTCTAATAAGACTCCTAAGGTTTTGATTTGGTTGCAATCTCAGATTCTCTGATTAAAATTTGGGATGATTTTACTATATCCTGCTTCTAAGTGATATTGATTTTTTCCAACATTTCTTTAGGAAGAACATTCCACTAACTCCTGCTTAGTGTTTTTACTGGGTTAATTTTATATAATTCCTTAAAATAATGTAACATCAACTAGGAAGATAGCTCAGTTGATTAAATGCCTGCTGCACAAGCTTGAGAGCCTAAGTTCAGAAGCCCAGGAACCACATCCAAAACCAGATGTGGTAACATATCTGTAATGTCAACTCTAGAGGAATGGGCACAGAAAAGTTGACTCCTAAAGTTCATTGGCCAGACACCCTATCCTAATAGGTGAACTTCAGGTTCAGTGAGAGACCCTGTCTTAAAAAATAAAGGTGGAGAGAGATTGAGGGAAGACACCTGTGTCCACACTTGTGCATGTTCCCACATGTGCAGATATACACACTCACACAAATAAGTACATACATCATATACATACATGTATATAAACATATAACACTGTGCACATATACCATATCACAAACATTATATTTCATATTTATCCCTTTCACAATGATAGTAATATGAGCTAACAAAAACAATCCTTTATGTCCTTTGTGAGTATGTTAACTATAATCTTTTGTAAATAATAAAATATATGACCATTTATTAGCTACAATAGCTATGTCACATATTTATATGATATTTGTAATTTTAAAGTTTTTCACTGACAGTGATCATGATTCCTTAATCATAAAAATGCACCAAAAGATGCAAAAGACATGGCTTATTATATTAATTTTGTAGGTGACAGAGAAACAGAGAGTCTAGACCCCAAAATTTAGATATTGGTAGAGAGGCATGGGAATTCATGTTGTTAGGGTCAGCACTGTTTGAGCCAATTTATAACCTTTTCTCTGAATTAAATCATTATATTTTTTGACCAACCTTAGTAGACCCCATGAAAATAAAAGCAAATACTTATAATGAAATAAGTTTAAAATCTTACTTGCTTTTTTATTTCTGAGATATGATCTTGCTATGTCCTTTGGGCTGGCTTTGTACCCCCAATCCTGCTTCTTGAGCTTCTGTCCTAACCAGAATCACAGACCTGGGCTCTAGACCCAGCTCTTGGCTTTTATTTTCCTGGGGTGGTGACTTCACTTCCCAAGAACATTAGCTGTTCTTGATTGTCATCTGTTTTTCTTCATTCTTACCAGGCTTTTATCCACCATGTGAACCTTGGTTGTTTGTTTTTCACCTTCTAAGTAGTTAGTTGTTCATTTCCATCTCTGGATGTGACTATACATGGGAGCAGGTACAGGATGACAAACTAGGTCCGGAATAGCCTTGTAAGTAAGTTAACACAGTAAGCACAGTGCATCAGCTAAGAGATTGGGCAATAGATACCAGCAAGTGTAGACCATTCTGCAAATGAGGCACAAAAGAGGAGTTAAAGTGTTCCATAAAGCAGACCAAGAAAAAAGCCTGTCTGAAGTTTAGACTACTGTCAGACCTTAGGCACCAAACAGAGTTAAAAGAGATTCTAGTTTCTGGGTGGTCTGCATATGGAAGACTGCCAGTACCCTAGAACAAAGGGTCATGGTCTCAGATAGACCAGCCCATTTACACATAATAGAGCAAGGTAGAATGTCAGGGTCTAAAATCAAGGCAGAAAGTCTCTTATAGGACTGAGAGATTGATTGCTGAGTGCTTAAGTATTTGTACTGTTCTAGCAGATGACCAGAGTTGGTACCCAACATCCATGTCAGGCAGCTCACAACTGCCTGTAACACTGGTTCAAGGGGGCACCCTTTGCCTCTGGCCTCCATGTCACTCACATGCACACAATAAAAAAAAAAAAAAAAACTATAAAAATAAATCTTAAAAAGGTCAAGGTCAAATTAACAGCAGCAAGAGTAAATAATTTCATTCTTAATCCTTAGAATTTGTGTTGGAGTCTCTGACAGGAGGTCAGAAATGGTTCCTCTAGAGAGTCTTCTAAGCCTTTAAAATCACATGAGAACTACCTGCCATGTGAGGACTGGAGACAGAGGGCCTAGGTGTCTGCATTTTCACAAGCATTCCAGATCATTCAGAGTCAAGTGTTTGCAGACCACATTTGGAGAAAATTGCCCTAAATTGTCAGGAAGTACTTATTGTGGGATAGGGGACCTAGTGGCTACTGCTACTGGGAGAGCAAGAAGGCATTTAGAATTTGAAAGTCAGACCTTCCTGCTAAAAGAAACATCTCTCATGCTCAAGAGTCCACTTGTGTTTATCTGCATGCAAGAAAGCAGTAAACATGGACTGGTATGCACTGGCCTGTGGTGCAGTAAACCGGCTAGGGTTTTTTTTTTTTTTTTTTTTTTTTAACCTTTCTAGCTTCCTGTGTTTATGACCCAAGTGCTTTTGTAATCCCTAACAAACATTTATACCTTTTGTGAAAAACTGGAGGCAGATGGTTCTTTCTGGCCTAATTCAAAGTGTGTCTCATTATTTCTTTTCTCTTTTTTTACTTTCCATTTGTCATCTGCATGATTAATTTTTCTCTTTTCCCTCCCACTTCATAAATTGATTAGCTTGAGCTGGGCAGGCAGACTGCTGTCGTGCTAAGGGTTAACCAGAAGAGAATTACAAATGAACTATCTAGAAAGTTGATTATTAATCCAGCTAGAGAAGAAATATCCTTTTACTTAGCAAGAATGAGTATCCCGAAGAATGGATAATATTGTTCAGGCGGTGGGGTGGCATGGCAGAGCTTGGTGAGTAAAACATAACCTTTTCTATTTATTTCTGAACAGTAGAATGTTGGTGTTTGTAAACAATTACCTCTAATATGAATTCACGAGCCGCTAGAACATTCTAAGAAGTTCCAAATGTTCTTGTCGATGAGATAGATCCCGGTACACTCTGTGAGAAGAAGGTCACAGAAAGTGTTTGCATGAGTGGATAAATTATATTTAGTTTTGAAAACACACGATTAGATTGGTGATTAAGAACAAGGAAGTGGGCATGGAGGAATGATTAGTAAGATAATCGAAGTCCAAACCTCAAGTAACATAAACTGACGAATCCCCAGTGACAAACATACTTTCTTTTCTCTTTCTCTCTCCCTCCCTCCTCTCCCTTCCTTCTTCTCCACTCTTCTTTTCTGCTTCCCCTCCCCCCCACAAGAGCACATGCTGGACTCTCTGGTATTAAATATAATTTAAAGTATAACATTCACATAAAGATTCACATTTTCCAGACAATGAGGCAACAAAAACTGTCATAGGTTTTGATATTTTCAGGGTCCCAGGACTCATTTTCTTGCTGTGTTTAATTTAAAGTCCCCTTTAAAGACAGCTTTTATTTTATCTGTGAATTGGAAGGGAAGAGAAATGAGAAGATCTGTGCTATTTGTACAACGAAAATTAAGTGAAAAAGTAGGATTTTAATAATGTTCTTCCACCAAAGACTGTTCCTGTTGAAGAAGAAATTTTGATGTCAATATTCCATTCTATAAGGTTGAAATTTTGCCTGATATTACAGAAATAAGCCTTTAAAATGTAACATGGAGCATAATGAATATTCTCAAAAGATTGTGTAATAAATAACTTGAATATGAGACTATAATTCTTAGAAGTCAGACAATTTCCTCAAATTGCAGTTGTGTCCAACAAATGAACATTTCGAAAGCGTGTTTTTAATGATAATTAAAAATATCACTTCAAATTAATATCTTATCAGTTAATGCTAAAATGAGTATAGAAGTCTTCTTTTAAACATTTTGAGCTGGGTGGTAGTAGCACATGCCTTTAATCCCAGCGCTTGGGAGGCAGAGGCAGGTGGATTTCTGAGTTCGAGGCCGGCCTGGTCTACAGAGTGAGTTCCAGGACAGCCAGGGCTACACAGAGAAACTCTGTCTTGAAAAACAAAAAAATAAAAAAAATAAAAAAATAAAAAAAATAAAAATTATGAATTTCAAGTTGGAAGCATATGCTGTGTGTGTGTGTGTGTGTGTGTGTGTTTGTGTGTGTGTGTGTGTGTGTGTGTGTGTGTGAAAGTATCTGAATGTGTAGGTAAGAAGTGTGTGTTCAGAGCACCATAGGGCCCCACATACTTGGCTTGTGTTTATTTCTCATGTCCTGGCCTATATTTAGGGTTGGAAACAGCAGAGCATAATAAATAAAATTATGAGGATGTTAGTTAAATGTATGTAGTTCTTAGAGGTAAGTGCATGTCTTAGCTCACTTAATCCTCACATTAGCACTGTGGTTCTTGGGAGCCTGTGAGGATTAATGTAGATGCTAAAACAAAAGTCAGGCTAATTAATGATTCCTTAGTATCTGATAGTATAAGTCTACAGAGTCAGGGTTCAGGAACTTGAATGTGTAAGAGGGGAAATACCTGAATTTGATATGCTTATCTTGAAATTCAAAGACTTTGGTATAGGACCAGTGAAGAAGGAGAGAGAACTAACCACTGAGTTCTCTGTATTCAATTCTTTGACAAATGTTACTGTGGAATTTCAGTCATAAAATAAGATCAATTATATATTACATAGCATATTAAATATGTATACATTTATAAAAAGTGAAATGTCATTACAAAGTCTAAGCCTTGCTTAGCCTCGCTGTGTCATGCCAGAGGCAGCCACTTCATTGAGTTGATGCTTCATTTTGTTTTCTTCCTATACTTGACTCATATATCATATTCATTGTATAGTAGTGAGATCCCCACTTACTGCTTTTTGGATCCTTGACTTCCCATAATACTACCATTAAAATAAACAAAACAAACCCAGCAACCACAACCAAGCATCAAGGTCCTGCTGTCCAGACTCCTACTCTGGCCTGGCTTAGCTCTTGCTTTTGTTCTCAGCCTTTCTGATCCAGCTCCTGTACCAGTTTCCAGATACTTCTTATAGCTTCTAATGCAACTTTAATTTTTTAAAACTTTATTTTTAATGATGGTTCTTTAATTTTTTAAAACTTTATTTTTAATGATGGTTGTTAAACACCACCCACCAGAGGGGGTGGAAAAGAAAGGATAGTTCGGGGGGTGGGGGTGGGGGTGGGGGGAAGTGGACCTGTTTAGAAAGGTTCATTGGAGCAACTCCCCTCTGTGTTGTCTGGAAATCAGCAACTCAGTTTATAGGTCAGCAGCAGCAGTTTGATCCACTCGCAAACACTTCACGGATACATCAGCAGTCCAGTTTGGTAGAGTCGGGATAACAAACAAATCAGCAGTGGTAGCACTACTTAGCAGAGACAGCCAGGCCTCAGCCTCAGTTCAAGTCAACAGGAGGGACCTGGAGGCATGCCAGGAAAAGTTCTCAGCTGTGCTTTCGGAGTGAATCCAGAGACCAATAAGTTTTGCATAGCTAGCTCAGCTTCTGTCACTGTCTGTCCAGTCTTATTTATACCTTCCAAACATCACATGTCCTCCATGGGTCTTGCCTCTTCAAGTATGTCTGTCTCAATTGACATCATTCTGTCAATCAGCTCTAGTCCAAAGAAGTGGCAAGAAGTCGCAGCATACCACCAGAAGGTTTTTGTTTTTGTTTGTTTTTGGTGTGTGTGTGTGTGTGTGTGTGTGTGTGTGTGTGTGTGTATTTCTCTCTATGGAGTCTCTACAAATATAGCTCAACTACGCAATGTAAGGCAGACCAATAAATGTCTCTCCTTTGCCTGCTTCAGTTAAACATTCCTTTACAAGTCTGCCTTAGCCTTTTACCTGTGTCTACTTCAGCTAAGCTTTCTTTCATGTGTTTCCCCCAGCAAAACACTATCCAATTGACTTTCCAAAGAACCCTTAAGTTTCCACTTCACTCTCACTAGTTCCTGTCCTGGTCTTCACAGAAGGTTGTCTTCTCTTCTGAACTGCACTTCTCCAGTCTTTTGCAGCATAGTTCTGACTCATCTTTCAGGTCTCTGGTTTAGGTTACAGTTTTTGTTAATTTAATCCATTAATTTATTATTGATTCATTTTTGTGGAAAGGAGGTAGATATGGGCCTTTGTGTGCCACAGTGGACATCTAGAGGTTAGAGCACATGTTTCTAGAGTCCTGCTCTTCCTGTGGGTCCTAGGAATGGATCTTAAGTTGTTAGCATGTGAGGCAAGTGTTCTTAGCTGATGAGAAGTCTCAGTAGCCCAGGCCCTCATTTCAAAGTCATTTCTTCAGAGAATCCTTCTCTGATCTTTCCATTTCAAATGCTGTTTGCCCTCAAAAATCTTGCCTATGATTTATCAGATATTGTCATTTTAAATGATCTATTTACAGGTGTGATATTTCTTTCTTTCTTCCTTTCTTTCTTTCTTTCTTTCTTTCTTTCTTTCTTTCTTTCTTTCTT
>JADRCD010173274.1:0-14011 GCA_019843815.1 Montemys delectorum | reverse complement strand
AAAAAAAAAAAAAACAATGAGCAAACAACAATGAAAACACTTCTTCCCCTCTTGTTAAGAGAAGACAAGTTGTTTCTGTAGATCTGGCATTTCCACTTGTCCCTGCAACGGTTTGAGCCAGGCCAGGAAGCACTTCACAGTCATACTGACTTCTCGTGCCACCTTGTCTTCCTAGTACTTCCTCCTAGTGGATTTCTGCACAGCAAATTCATTAAGATGTTTTAACACAGGCTGCCTTTCAGGTGGAGGGAGAGATGGAGAGACCCTTCAGGGAAGGAGAATGGCCAGGAAGCAAATAGATTTAGGCTGGAATAAGAGAAAGGCAAAAGGCTAGGAGGAAAGCCAGGAGACCTGGTCTGGAAGAGCTGCACACCCGCACACCCGCTAGCAGCCACGGAGACTGGAGGGGTCAGAGGGGAAGCACTCCATTAAAACAGTGACAGCAACCTGACACTGTCCTTCCTGTATACAGGCTTTGTGTTCTGGAAACCCTTGTGCTTGTGATAGCCTATGAATGGGCACCAATACCATGCCTGCTTCATGGATCAAGAAACTGTGGCCAACAAACACCCTATGCTTGTTGGGCTCAGTTGGCTAATAAATAGAAAGCAAGATGAAGTTAAAAGTTAGTATGGCTGAAGGCTATTTAATGTTCAGCTAACAACCTCCAGTAGCAGAGCAGAAAGTTCATCATCAGTTGCATGCATGAGTCCTTTGACCGTGGCCAGGAAATACTGTGTGGAGTTTGTTTCTCGGTAGGAAGTGCTGATAGTCCTTATTAAAGTCTCAAAGGGACTCTGTGGTCTAAACCAGGCTTTGGCAGCTACTCGCTGCCTCTCCTTCCTGTATACCTTTGGACTGGTTGTTAATACCTCTGATTCTTCAGTGAAAGTTTCTAGGGGTTCTTCCACCTTCAAAAATACCCTAATCTGTTACACAAAGTGTCCAGCGTGACCCATCACCACCGAACACTCCACCCCCTACATCACGTGCTCCATTATGTGCTCTTATCGCCCCCACCATTTAACACAACTGCTCCAGTCCCTATGTGCATTCTTTCCAGCCTTTCCCGGCTCACTTATACAAAGCATGGAGTATGAGTCAGGCAAGGGGGAAAGAGGGCCCCTTTCTAAAGTTTATATGTAACTGTGAGAGCATTCAAGCATGTGCTGGCATGCCAGCCCTGTGTTAAAAAAGAAAGGGAAAAAAAGAAAAAGAATGAAAAAATGGATGAAAAAGCAATTAGCAATAATGTTTTCCTGCTTTAAAAATTCAAAAGTGCTGAAGGCATGTCAGGGCCCTTGAACATGGTAAGGGTAATGAGGGAGGGTGGTGTGCTCAAGGCACCTTGGGGGAGGGCTTTCTTTTCCACCCCCAAATGCTCATCCCCATTACGTTTCTATCATGCAAGACTTTCCCAGCTTCACTCCCTTCTGAAGTTGAAAGCCCTGGTTGAAATTCTTTCCTTGGAAGGTCACTTCTGTTCTCCTAGCCAAGAATCCTGTTTCCTTTCATATTCCCGCTTGCTTTCGAATGAAAATATCTTCTTACTTCCACAATTCAAAAATTAATTCCATCACGTCCAGGGATGAAGCTTGTTGAGAGTTATTAATGCATTTGTTGGGAACACACTGTGTTCCAAATGCATTTACATGAGCGCACTGATGCTTGTTCTCCACCTGACCCAATCAGCCGTTCTGGATGGTGCGGGCCAAGACTCATAGTCACATCTTGTCCTCTTCAGCCCCTCGTTGTGCTCACTCAAAAGCACACCGTCGAGCACATTTTTAATGTCATAAACTTTATCTATCTCCATTGTTTCTTGACATCTCCCAGAAGCTATTAAATAGGACTGCTTAACATGTCCATTTCAAGCACGGCTGTAATTAGCTATGATTTCTAGAGTCCGGTATCTCAAGCAGACCTTGAAATTAGCACTGTGCCTCTGCTTGTCATATTTGCCATTTCTTCCCATGGTGGCACCAAATACATTGGCTGGATAACTAGTAGGAGTTAACCTGATTGCCTAACCTTGTTCTTTGGGAAGGAGGCCAGCCCTAGATCTAACAGTAATCTTTGCCACCTCTCTGAGAAGATGAAATAAAGGCCTGGTTATTTGAAGCAGGGCTTTTAGATGTCAGAACAATGAGATCTTAACACATATAGGTAATTTCTTTTATAAATAGAAACTAGAATTGTTTTACCCTAGCCAGCTGAAGCACCATATTTGATTCATAATCTGTCAATATTTAGAATGAGGCAGAATACAAATAGGAATGACTCAGTGATTACCCAGAATTCCCTGTGCTTCTACCAAGAACCTACTCAGACCTAAGTGGCAAGCTTAAGACCAAGGTTTTAGGAACTGGGTGACAGGTAGATTTTTCAAGCAGAAATGTTGAAAGATAGAAATACAGCATGGCACATTGCAAATGGAAAAATCTGCTTTCTTAGAAATCACTTTAGAGATGGACACTTTAGAGATGGAAACTTCACAGGCATGGAGAAGAAAGACCAAGAAGGTCTTCTATGCATAGAAGTGCCATTCAGAGTCATTGTACTTTAAAGAACTGAGCTCCAGTGAGAGAAGCAATCTAAAGTTGGGAGGAAATGAGTCTGTTTGAATTGAGACTCTGCCCTCTGGCATGAGCTTCCAGTGAGTGACTTAGCTCCCACATGGTGCCTGATATTGCATGTCTTCTGCAGTTTTTCATTGTATGACTTTGGAGGTTCACCTTTGACTTCCTCCCTTAAGTTCTCCTGACTATCTACCTGTTCACGGGGTTCTCAGTGCCTGTCTGTTCCCTTCATGACACATTTCTGAGTATAGAAATAATAAGTTTTCATTGGACTCTGAGATTGCTAAAGGCTAGGCCCACATGGGGTACTGTAGTACTCTCAGCACCATGCATCATACCTAACATCAATCACTATTTAAGAAATAGCTGTTAAATAAACTGAGGATGTATTAGACTATTCTCTGTGAAATAGACATAAAAGTGGACATAAACACAAGTGGTTTGACAGGAATTAAATCATGTAGTTCATGTGCATATAGTTAATGTTCTAATTGCTATCACAAAATACATGACAGCAGCACCCATAGAAACAAAGAGTTTGTTTGAGCTCATAGTTCCCATCCATCTACCATTGCGGGGAGGAAGTCATGGCAGCAGAAATGTGAGGCAGATAGTCATATTGCATCCATACTCAAGAACCAGGGAGAGAACTGAATGCTGGCACTCAGCTCACTTTCTCTCTTTTATTCAGTCTAGGATTCCCAGTCCGTGAAATAGGCTACCTACATTTAGTAGACTTCTTACTTCAGTTAACTTAGTCTACAATCTCCCGAGTAGACAGACCCAAAGGTTTGTCTCCTAGATGATGTTATATTCTGTCAAACCGTCAATCAATATTAACCATCACACCATGTAAAGATCTGTGAATAATGCCTGGGACACAGCAAACACTCAAGAAATAAAAAGTCATAGCTGGTCTTAATATGTAGGCTATTAGTTTATAGCCTAGGGTATTATCCCCATGTTGGTGGCTTCTCTGAATTACTTGAACTTGTATATGTGTGTATCATCTTTTATCAGAAGATCCTCAATAGGCTTCAGACCTACCATCCGAGACCATTACTCTACTCTCTAAAGAAATTAGAGTAATTACTATAGAGATGGAGACCATTAAATGATAAAGAATAACACTAGAGCCTGGTTTATCAAAGAGTTTGGGGACTAACATTCAAATTCTCTACATTACTTAATTTACTTTCATGATCAACTAACCACAGAATTCTGAATGAGAAGCCCAGGGACATGGCTTCTTATCTGAGTCCTTTCTTTTTCTTAGCTCTATGATCATGGTTAAATCAGCTATCTTGTTTTACACATTTTTTTGTCCTTTCATCAAGCAAAGATGATTTTTAAAGGGATAACTTTTTAAAACCATAAAGATATAAAACTGTGTCTCAACATGAAAAATATTTTTTCTACAAAAGATCTCTTGCTCAAACTACCTTTTTTCTTTATCTGTAATATAATTGACTTAAACTATTCTTCATAATCCGAAGATTAGAAATGTGAAGAGTCTTTGTTCTGGACATTGATTTTTCCACTTGAATTGTTACTGGTCTGACTTAGGCCATAGCTTATACCAAGGCCACAATCTTCTCTGGGTTATTTGTGAAAATGCTGTCGGAAGCAAATATCCTAGTCCATTGGGACTTCTCTAGCAAAATGTTCTAGCCTGGGTAATTCATGAATAAAAGAAATTTGTGTCTTACTGTTCTGGAATCTGGGAAGCCCAAGAACATACTGAGCAGATTCCAAGTCTGGTAAAAAGCCATTACCTCATAGATGCCTTGTGGCTATATCCTGATGTCATGGAAGGGGGCTCTGGGTGCATGTTCTAACTCTTGTAAAGGTATTTCTCTCATGTATAAGGAAAAGTAAATGAGGTAATCCTTTCTTGTTATGGTTGGAATAAGAAATGCCCCCTTACAATTTTGGTCCCCTGCTAGTAGTATTATTAAGAGAAGTGCTAGAACCTTTAGATGAGTCCTAGCTGGAGAATAGGTCACTAGAATATGTACTTTTGAAGAACATATACTGTCTCTTCCCCTTCCTCTGAATCTTTCTCCCGTGACTGCCATGAAATGAGCTATTCTACTCTATAAGCACGCTCTGCTGGAATTCTCTGATTCAACATGGACCACAGCAATAAGCTAAGGGAACTTTTTTTTTAAGTTTTCTAGAGTATTTGTCAAACAAGAGAAGCTTATTACCTTGTAATATTATCACATTGTATGATAAGTTCCAACCTGTGAATAGGAAGGCATCAATATTCAGACAACAGTTTAGTAAAGCACATTTGATTGTTTTTGTTCCATATATTTAGCACTAGGTTAGACTTTGTGATCTTGATTAAGTCAGTATAAAATCGTAGTCCATTTAATAAGATTTAGATTCACCATGGAAACAAGCCTATGAGGGATTTTTGAGATTATGGAAAGACCAGCCCTAAATGTAGGTAATGTTGTTCCTTGAGCTGTGGTCCTAGACAACATTAAAGGGAAAAGATTAAGAGTAGGACTCGCCACATTCTGCTCCCTGATTGTGAGCAGCTGCCTCCTGACACCATATTCTCCCTGCCATGATAGACTGCATGCCCTGGATCTGGAAGCTAGGATGCACCTTTCCTTCCTTAACTTGCTTTTGTCCGATACTAGTTATTGCAGCAATCATTAAAGTAACTAATACAAATAGCAAGAGAAATTTAAGTTGAGGTGAAAACAAAGTACCAAATGTTCAGTTTAAAATGTCTTCATCTAGGCCAACAGACAACCAAATGATGCTATACCTCATTCTCTTGGGCGATGGAAGGAAAGTCTCTTGCCTTCTTTGTCCGTCCCCTATGGCTCTGAATTGTGTTCACTGTGACCCATTTCCTAAATGATCTAGCTCAGGAAATGTGAGTTTGGAAATAGGAGAAAGGCCAAGTAGGTGGTAAATTTTTTAGTAAGAAGACGCTCAGAGAGTTTCCCATAGAAGGAGTCAACATCCTTGAATGGCAAAGAAACCAATTGGTGGCCACACAAGCATGCCGCAACTCTCATCTGAATAAACGCTTCCATCAGAAGGCAAAACATCTAATCAGAGGTGTGAACTTTTAAAAAGTGGCCTGCCTTTCTGGGAAACTCTCTTGTGGCATGCATCTGCCCTGGACAGCCATCTTGAGGGGACTGGAAACTTGATCTCTTTGGCCAGCTGGGACTTTCCAGAAAGAACCCAGACTAACGAATCTAGTCATACCCGGACAGGTCTCTGCAGCTCTGTTCATTGTACTTCATCCAGATCATTCTTCAGAGTCCAGTATTTGAGGTGAGTAAATCTAATATCATCTTATGTAATGATATACCCAGGTGCCCGGCCACGGGGATAGGTTTCTGCATTCTATTTTCATTTGATTCCTTCAGCATTTCTTTGCTGACATCCCATTTCCTCAGTAAAAAAGATTCTACCCTGATAGATAGCTGGGCCTGAGGTGCAACAAAATCACATTGCCTATAACCCACACAGTCTCACTGACCTGATTTCCATAAATAGATAAATTCATCAAGGAAAAACACAGGATCAAACTCTAAAAGCCATCTCAGGAAATGATTCGTTTCAGACGTTTGCCTCGGGTCAAATTAAATTTTCAGCCATCTCTAAAACCCATGTCTGTCTATATTTTTTTAAAAAGAGATTTAGATTAAATAAGCTTCTCAGATAACTTCTAATATATGATCAATTTTTATGTCATACATACGCTTTTTTTTATGACTGGTAGAATAGATGAGAACAGGATAAATCTTCCAGATTGTAGTAGATGTCACTTTACAAATGACAATAGAGACTAGGCGGAGAAAAATAGATGACTTTCCTGAGGTAACAAATTTTCATTTACTTCTCTAGTTATTCATTTATTCAACATACACTCAAAAATAGTTATCAATTGTTTACTCTCCATAGTTCCTTTTGCAGACTGAGAAAAATGCAGAGTATGAGTCTGCTAGAGCTGCAGTAACAAACCGCTGCACACTGGATATTTGAAACAACAGAAATGTACTGCTTCACCTCTAGAGGGCTGATGTCAGAAATCAAGGTATTAGGAGGTGTGATCTCTCCAGAGGTCTGCAAAAACCTTTTTATCCCATGCTCCCATCCTCACCGTCGTTACCTCTAGTCCTTTCATCTCCCTTTTGATGATTGGCCTTATAAATATTTTTGAATATCAATGATATGCCAAGCAATAATTGAAGAAAACTGAAAAACAAAATCAGAATTCACTTGTAAACTTTTGGAGGATAGTTCTCTTACCGCTGTTTGTTTTGAATGGTTGTTGTTTGTTTGTTTGTTTGTTTGTTTGGGGAAATGCTAGGAATCAATCCAGGGCTATGTGCATGCCGGATAACTCTGCTTGGCTAGATCCTCCATCCTTCAGTTCACTTTTCAGCTGGCTTCCAAGAGGCAGGAAGACCGGATAGCCTCTCAGGAAGTTCTATTCATGCCTCTGCTTTCATTAAAACTTCATGAAGCTCATCTGTATGCCATAGATTGGTAATGGCTGGTGATGGAAAAAGCAAGCTCAATTGGTGTCTTAGTTACATCCAGGTACAACCTGATTAACACTTGACACCTGGTGACCTACATCACAGAATAAGGGCTTTTTCTCCTCCAATGATAATTGTTTTGAAATTCTGAAGAACTAGAATTTCTCATTTCTTCACAATCTTCCCTATCATCCCATGTAGCCCATTATCTCTTCAAATGCTACCTGACTCTGTTGACTGACTATTCTCTGCTTAGTTCAAGATTTTACTAATTATATTCTTGACCCAGAAAATACAGATGTCGTGGATGGTATGGATGGCACTGTGGTCAGTGAAATCATTGCTTACCAGGAGGCAGACATGATACTTCCATTAAACCAGCCCAACACTAACTTGACACGACTGATAATCAAAATACCATGGTGGCTTACATTAAATACCCAAATACATGTACTTTTTCTTTCTTCAGTATGCCAGAACTCCCGCCTCCAGAGACTGAAGAGGAAGATGCTGATTGATCCATGAGATGCTGATGAACTAGGGGAGGGGGTTTTCTACTTACCTCCTGTAACAAAGAGTCAGTTGAATAGCGATGGAGGACTGAAAGCACACCATGCCTCAGTCTCATTTTTTAATGCCCTCTCGCCATCCGGTTCCCGTCTCTCCAGGCTCCTATCCCTTTCCCAGAGAACCTGTTCATATTTAGCTGCAAGCCGCAACAAGTTTTGAAGTATGTGTTTCTCAAACTTCATCTGATTTTGATCTAGCAACTGCATGTCTTGATATTGGCTCTGGTCATGACTCTGCGTCTATTGCATTGTAATGGAAAATGGAAGTCCCCAAATCATTCACTGTATGACTCTCATTGGGTCATCTGACATTCATGAACCTCAGTTTTTGCTCACTGGAAAAACAATACTGGGGGTGGGGACGAGCAGTCATAATCCTCTGGAGTATCGTGAGAATCCACTAAGGTACACATGGCAAAAGCTATTTTGCAAAGTGGAAAACATTATGCAAATGTGAGCTGATAGTAGTAGGCATGTTGGCTTTTCTTGAGTCTGTCAACTTCAGAGGTGATTAAGTATGTTTTCTGTCTTTAGCCAATGCATTGACTCAAGCGCCAAACAGATTAAGACCAAAATATTTACCAACATGGTTTGGATTTGTTTACAACCTGTATGACTCTATCTGATGCTATGATGACCCAATCTGAATATAGTTCACCTTAGCCACAGACCTCGTTGAGCCTGGCTGTGAGTCAGGTAATACTGTGTAGTTGTTGCCCTCAACAGCTCTGAGGCATACACAGTTGGCTTCAGTTCTAGCTCAGCAATTTGCATAAACTATTTGATCTCTTGGGATCCCTGTTTCTTATCTTCTGAACGGGAGATAAAGTACCAGCTCACACAGAGCATCAGACAGGTAAGTGAAACGGGTAAATGGGCTTCACTTGTTGAAATGACAACGGCCACTCACCGTGAGGTTCTTTTCTTAGGATATTATTGCAAATGTGATGTTTTACTAGTCAACCCTGTGATTTTATAAAGTTGCTGCATTTCAGAAGCAAGAAGCTCACTTCAGCTAGCACAACTTAACTCGCTCAGTCCCTTGTGAACCTGTGTGCATGCCTCATAAACCGCTGCATTCCTCAGTTACTACTCACAAACCATTACATTAGAAAATCCACCCATGGCTTTCTCTAGGCTCACTATGGAAGAATAGCTGACCTATTTTTGGGCTCTGGAATCTGTCCTTCTTTTTGAGAAATGAATCAACATCTCCCCTTTTCATTCATCTTTCGGTTTCTTGAAGACTTCAGTAACTTCTGAGATTAATCGTCAGTTCATATTCACCCATTCAATGAGAAAAGCTGGAATGTGTGCTATTTGTCCAGCATTCTAGTGTTCCCAGTGGCTGGGCATAGCTTACACCCAGAGCTGACAGCTAGAGCTCGTTTATAGCTCTATAGACTTACAGTCATCTCTATAGACTTACAGTCAACCCTTGCTTTGCATTGTTTGTGTGTGTGGACAAGTCAGATAAGGCTGAGTCATAATTTCCTCCCCAACAAAATAGGATAATAATAACAGCTATGACTACTGCACAGAGTGAAAATAAATGAGGTGAAATGCAAAAAACATGTCCCCCCCAAAAAAACAAAGCAAGCACACACAAGAAAAGTCTTGTTTGCTCTTCCTCTTATATCCTGCAGACCACTTTCTTTGCTGCAGAACTATCTGAATTTCATAGTTCTGTTAGCTGTTATCATTACACCATCTGCTCCAGGCAGCGTGGCTATCACTTCCTCGTTCTTCTACTCTTAAACACAAAGGAAGATATCTTTCCTGTGGTCTTTAACAGTTCCGGGGAACCCAAATTACTTATTTTCTATTTACACCCATGTATCCACATTAAGATACAGGGACAATCAGAGCCATCAGGACCTGAAAAGAGTGAGGGAACAAGAGCTCAAAGAAAGAGCTGGTGGTGTTGGAAAAAAAAATGAAGCTGAATGTGATCAATGGAGCTGAACATACACGGTGTTTCATGGAGCCAAAGAAGATTAAGCTACAGGGAAGCAGCTGAGGAGTGACATGGACTCTCTGGTTAATAACAGGAAGCATAACAAGAGATACACTTCTGATGCCCCACTGAACTCTGAAGAGAGCACACATATAGAGTTTTCCAAGCAGGCACAGGAGAGTCTATTAGGCAGTGTCTTTAGCAACAACATTTCAAAGGAGGAAACATTGCCCAAAGAGTCACTTTTATGTACGATGCTTAATAAGATGAGGAAGGCGCGTCAACCCACACAGTTCTGTGAGGGAACCTCTAGAGGAGAGGAAATAATATGGTATGTGCATAAATGCTCATAGCAATGTGTCTTGACAAAGGACTGAAAATTAAAATGTCTCAAGTAGATTATGGTCAGACCTGTTGACTTCTGCACTTGTTCCTTCCATTTCAACCAGACCTGGGCACAGGGTTAGGCTCCCATCTAAACTGGGCCTTTATGGGAGAGCACAGAACATCATCTTTTTGTCTCTTAATAACGCAGGAGCACTGTACTGTAAGAAACTGGGATTAGTTCACAGATTAAGGTCTTTTCCCTATAAGAATGGCCTTCCTATCATCTTCAAAGAGAAAGACTGTCAAAAGCCAGAATGTCTATTATAAAGCAGTTTCAGATCTAACGAAACTTCAAGCAACCATACATCACAGGGAGGAAGTGGAGATACTATTTTCCTGGGGCCAAACTCACTTGCCAATGTTTTTTGCAAATAAAGTTTCATTGGAATGCAATTATATTCAGTAGCTTACCAACTATCTGTACACAAGCATTGCATTACAATGGCAGAGGTGAATAATTATGGTGGAGAACTTATGGCCAGAAAAAACTCAAAATATTGGCTGCTTCATAGAAAAAGTTTGCCACCCCTTACCACAGAGCAAAGAGTGAAATCACTGAAGCCTACAGAGTTTGGAGGGTCATAGTAACTTCCCCATTAATTTTTATTATTAATTAGCTGCAAAAGCTCTACTCTAAAAATTGAATGACTACATGAACGTGCAGTTGGTAATTTAGGGAATATAGGCCACAAAACCCACCTGTGCTACATATATCCTTTTAACTTGAATCCTAACAATTCCATGACATTTTCCCATTAACTGGACAAATCTTTGTCTCGTATAAAGCAGAGAAAGCACACGTTGTTTTGTGAGCGTGTGCTGGAGTAGGAACCAGGTACATCCCAAGCTTGCCTGGATTGGTGCCAAAAGGAACAACATGCAAACAGCTTTAAAACCAAAGCCATTCTTCTGGGAAGACAGGCCTTGTAGCTACCTGGTCGTGCGCACCAGTCCAATTGGCACGTGACAGCTGCTCTACCCTCTTTAATGGAGGGTTTCTTATCTTTTCAACCTTTGCAAAAGATTGTGCATTGCTATACTCAATGTAGAGGTCCCCCTACTCAAGGAGGACATAACTGACTTCCAAAAGAGGATGCTCCTGGGGATCTCAACCTGGAGGCCTTTTTTGTGTGAACAGTAAGAGAACTTAGACACACCCTTGATGCCGGCCCTGGTAAGTACAGAAGTGTTTATGGATCACAGTGTGTCCAACCTGCTTCTGGTTTTGGTTATGTTTCTGAACCTCGTTTTCCTGTTGCCCTACTTTCTTTACCCACTTATTCTTCGCTTTGTTTTTATCTTGTGGGGTATTAATAGGTAATCCACTTTAAATCCTTTCTGGAACAAGGCAGGGTATAAGTAAACAAGTTGAAATGAACTGGACTGCTGAATAGAGTTATTTAGTATTGTCTATCTGAATACCGAAAAAAAAATAATGTCTGCCAAAATCAACAATTTTGTTTTGGCATCATAGCTGAGGTTTTCCTTCAAACGGAAATTGCTCAACAGGTTCATGGGCTTCTTATTGCTTCTGTAGACATTTGATGTCAGAATGGTTCACTAGAGAGAAAAGGATGTTCACTTTGCTGTCCTTTATGCAGAGAAGGTAGCTAATGTTATAACTTCAGTAATTACTGATGGCCTTACAAGTATATCAGCCACATGAAGTCTCTTCTAGGAGGAAAAAAATCTTAGTAATTTAAAAAGTGCTCAACTATTTACCAAAAAAAATTATACATATGGCATCTTACGCAAGCCACTACCTGCATTACACTTGGGATTTTTTAAGACCTGAAGGGTCTGAGTCTTTGAGAAGTCAAGCAATGTGAAGAGAAAAATTGGGATTCAAACTTGTATTATGAGACCACATCAAAGCACCGCCACCCTTCTGCACTCCCTCTACCCCCTCAGCCTTTTCCCAGCCGTCTGACGCAGGCTGTACCATCTCTCTGCTACGAGACAGGTCACAGCCAAAGACTGAGATATCAAACCTTCAACGTCCAGAAGTTACTTTAGTTGACTGCACTGACAAAAGCTGGATGCCTTAAAATAACAAATATAAGTACTCTCCTACTTCTTGGGATCAGAGGCTGAAATCAAGGTGTCAGGAAGAACCACGCTCCTGCTAAAGGCACAGGGACTTGGTGTCTCAGTTTCTGGGGACTTCAGACATCCTTGGTGTGTGACCACATCACTGCACCTTTGTCTTCTGTGGTTTCCTCTTTTCCTTACGTCTTCTCCGTAGTCTTCCCTTAGATATATATGGATGCAGTACTCAGACAGAATGAGCCTCTCTTCTTGAGACCTAGAACTTTCGCTGCATAACAGCAACACTCATAGGTTCTGGGGGTTGGAATATGGGCACGTATTTTGAGAGCCACCATTCTACGTACTAAAACCACTGAACTGCAGGCGGCTTGCCTTCCCTGAATCTAAGAATATTATCTGATGCGAAGAGTGAAGAGCAAATAAAATATCTAAGTAACAGTGACCCCCCTACATCAGTAAAAGGGCTCCCCTCCTGGTTTCCATCAGGACCGCTTCAAGGACAAGGCCACTCATTTTGAGATAGTTTTCTTCATTAGTAAAACTCCCAAATGCATGCTTAAATTCCCCCCATTCCTTTCATTTCTGCTTTTGATTGCCTTTTCCTAGCACATTGTATTCATTCTGAGGACAAAGAACAACATACTTTTTGAATTCTGTTTTATCAAGAACTAGGACAGTGCTTATCAAAGCTTCTGTGGTAAAGGGTAAGAGTTAACTGTGTAAAAGAAAACAAAAATGCTGTTTTGATAAAGAGTGGTGGTGAAAGTTTCCAATGCTTAACTTTGATTTTATTGCAGACCAAAAACAAATCTTCGGAACCTCCTGTCCATGGCCAAGGGCATTTACAAGACTTTAATTACTAGTCTAAACTCCCACTCTCTCTGTCTCACTGTCTCTGTCTCTGTCTCTGTCTCTCTCTCATATAAATGTCAACATAAAACTTATATGCTTCTCAAATACTATGATTTTAGCATAATTCATTTTCCAAAGGGCACTCATTTTTCCTATGCCTGCAAAGGTTCCTTCATACCCACATTTAACTTCAAAAACACACTCTTGTATCTTCTACCTCTTTGAATGGTGTGACCTGAACCATGGTAACAGGACACCTAATGCCTTTCTGCCATTCCCTTGCCTTCCTTCCTACCTAGATATACAGTTTGGGGAGACAACTCTACTCTTTTCCCTCCTATCAGATATGTTTTCTTAATAAAGAAATCTTTTTCTTCTCAGACTGGGCTGTATCTCATTAATGCTTTCCATAATGTTCTAATTATTTTGAGTTCCATGTTACTATTCATTCTGTATTCACACATGTAGCTTGTTCATGGCCTAAATATTCTTCCGTCTCTCTTTTTTCTCTTTTTTTCTTTCTTTAGACATAATCTCACTATTTAGCCCTAGATGCCCTAGCATTTACTAAGTAGACGAAGTTGCTCTCAAACTCACAGAAACCCATTTGTCTTTGCCTCCTGTGTACTAGGACTAAAGACTGTGCCACCATGCCCAGCTAGTAAATGTTCTTAGTGAATTTCTTTGTTATTTGTTGACTGGATACAGGATGACGATGGTAATATCCAGAGCCACCACAACTCTACAGGCTTCTTCTCTGACCTACCCATTGTCCTTAATACCTAATTCAGAATTTGACTTGGCTTTACCTGTACCCATCACCCATTTCTGTCTGCTTCCCATATTCATAAGTGTCATCCATCATAACCTACAGACAAGCATGTTCTTTCCCTCAGATGTTCTCATGCATCTTGCTATTACCTCCCTTTCTCCTTTCTTTTCCATACTCAGACATTCAGACTAAAGGCAGAGAAAAGCACGCCACTCATCCTCCCCATCTTTCCTGCCCAGTCCTCTGGATGCAGCCCAGGTTCCTGATGCCAGGCATTTGTTCAACAGGAGCCATAGCAAGAGTAGAGACTGTCAAGCTTGATGACT